>JAYMFT010251790.1:0-10895 GCA_038088735.1 Panulirus argus
GGTGCTTCCTCTTCTCTCTCCCTCACCAGGTACTTCCTCTTGTCTCCCCAGCACCAGGTGCTTCCTCTTCTCTCTCCCTCACCAGGTACTTCCTCTTGTCTCCCCAGCACCAGGTGCTTCCTCTTCTCTCTCCATCACTTGGTACTTTCTCTTGTCTCCCCAGCACCAGGTGCTTCCTCTTCTCTCTCCCTCACCAGGTACTTCCTCTTGTCTCTCCAGCACCAGGTGCTTCCTCTTCTCTCTCCCTCACCAGGTAATTCCTCTTGTTTCCCCAGCACCAGGTGCTTCCTCTTCTCTCTCCCTCACCAGGTACTTCCACTTGTCTCCCTAGCACCAGGTGCTTCCTCTTCTCTCTCCCTCACCAGGTACTTCCTCTTGTCTCCACAGCACCAGGTACTAGCTCTTCTTTCCCCATCACCAGGTACTTCCTCTTGACTTCCCAACTCCAGGTATTTCCTATTGTTTCCCCAGCACCAGGTACTTCCTCGTGTCTCCCCAGCACCAAGTACTTCCTCTTCTCTACCCAGCTACAGGTACTTCTCTTCTTTTCCGAGCTCCAGGTACTTTCTCTTCTCTCCCCTACACCAGGTACTTCCTCTTCTTTCCCCATCTCCAGGTACTTGCTCTACTCCCCTGCACTAGGTATTTCCTCTTTTCCCCTTGCACCAGGTACTTCCTCTTCTCTCCCCAGCACGAGGTACTTCTTGTCTCTGCAGCTACCGACACTTCCTCTTGTCTCCCCAGTGCCAGGTACTTTCTCTTCTCTCCCCAGCACCAGGTACTTCCTCTTGACTTCTCAACTCCAGGTACTTCCTCTTGTCTCCCCAGCATTAGATACTTCCTCTTGACTTCCTAACTCCCGGTACTTCCTCTTCTCTCCCCTGCTCCAGGTGCTTCCTCTTGTTTTACCCAGTACCAGGTACTTGCTCTTGTCTCCCCAGCAACAGGTATTTCCTCTTGTCTTCCCAGCTCCAGGTACTTCCTGTTGTCTCCCCAGCACCAAGTATTTCCTCTTGTCCCGCAAGCCCAGGTACTTCCTCTTGTTCTCACAGCCACAGGTACTTCCTCTTTTCTCCCCAGCTCCAAATACTTCCTTTTGTCTCCCCATCTCCATGTACTTCCACTTTTCTCCCCAGCTTCAGGTACTTCTTCTTGTTTCCCCAGCACCAAGAACTTCCTCTTCTCTCCCCAGCACCAAGTACTTTCTCTTGTATCCCCAGCTCCAGGTACTTCCTCTGTCTCCCCAACTCAAGGTACTTGCTCCTGTCTCCCCAGCTCCAGGTATTTCCTCTTGTCTCGCAAATCCCCGGTACTTCCTCTTGTCTCCCCAGCTCCAAGTACTTCCTCTTGTCTCCCCAACTCCAGGTACTTCCTCTTGTCTCCCCAGCTCCAGGTACTTCCTGTTGTCTCCCAGCACCAGAAACGTCCTCTTTTCCTCTCAGCTCCAGGTACTTCCTCTTGTTTCCCCAGCTCCAGATACTTTCTCTTGTCTCCCCAGCTCCAGGTACTTCCTCTTTTCTCCACAGCTTCAAGTACTTCTTGTCTCCCCAGCTCCAGGTACTTTCTCTTGTCTCTCCAGCACCAAATACTTCCTCTTGTCCTCCCAGTTCCGTGTACTTCCTCTTGTCTCCCCGGCTCCAGGTACTTCCTTTTGTCTTCCCAGCTCCAGGTACCTTCTCTTGTCTCGCAAGTCCCAGGTACTTCCTCTTGTTTCCCCAGCTCCAGGTACTTACTCTTTTCTCCCTAGCTCCAGGTACTTCCTCTTGTCTCCCCAGCACCAGTTACTTCCTCTTTTCCTCTCAGCTCAAGGTACTTCCTCTTGTCTCCACAGCTCCAGGTCTTCCACTTGTCTCTCCAGCTCCACGTACTTCTTCTTGTCCCCCCGGCTCCAGGTACTTCCTTTTGTCTTCCCACTTCCAGGTACTTCCTTATGTATCCCCAGCTCCAGGTATTTCCTCTTGTTTCCACAGCTCCAGGTACTTCCTCTTGTCTCCTCAGCACCAGATACTTCCTCTTGTCCTCCCAGCTCAAAGTACTTCCTTTTGTCTCCCCAACTCCAGGTACCTCCTATAATCTTCCCAGCTCCAGTTACTTCCTCTTGTCTCCCCACCTCCAAGTACTTCCTCTTGTCTCCCCAGCTCCAGGTACTTCCTCTTGTCTCCCCAGCTCCAGGTACTTCCTTTTGTCCTCCCAATTCCAGGTACTTCCTTTTGTCCTCCCAGCTCCAGGTACTTCCTTTTGTCCCCCAGTTACAGATACCTCCTCTTTTCTCCCCAGCTCCATGTACTTCCTCTTGTCTCCCCAGCTCCACGTACTTCTCTTGTCTCCCCAGTACCAGGTACTTTCTCTTGTCTCCCACAGCTCCAAATACTTCCTCTTGTCTCCACAGCACCAGGTACTTCCTCTTGTCTCCCCAATTCCATGTACTTCCTCTTATCTCCCCGATCCAGGTACTTCCTCATGTCTCCCCAGATTCAGGTACTTCCTCTTGTCTCCCCAGCTCTAGGTACTTCCTATTGTCTCCACAGCTCCAGATACTTCCTCCTGTATCCCCAGCTCCAGGTACCTCCTCTTGTCTACCCAGCTCCACGTACTTCCTCTTGTCTCCCCAGCTCCAGGTATTTCCTCTTGTCTTCCCAGCTCCATATGCTTCCTCTTGTCTCCCTAGCTCCAGATACATCCTCTTGTCTCCCCAGCTCCATGTCCTTATTCTTGTCTCCCCAGCTCCAGGTATTTCCTCTTGTCTTCCCAGCTCCATATGCTTCCTCTTGTCTCCCTATCTCCAGGTGCATCCTCTTATCTCCACAGCTCCACGTACTTCCTTTTGTCTCCCCAGCTCCAGGTACTTCCTCTTGTCTTCCCAGCTCCATATGCTTCCTCTTGTCTCCCCAGCTCCAGGTATTTCCTTTTGTCTCCCCAGCTCCAGGTACATCCTCTTGTCTTCCCAGCTCCATGTGCTTCCTCTTGTCTCCCCAGCTCCAGATACTTCCTCTTGTCTCCCTAACTCCAGGTACATTTTCTTGTTTCCTCAGCTCCAGGTACTTCTTGTCTCCCCAGCTCCAGGTACTTCCTATTGTCTCCCCAGCTCCAGGTATTTTTTCTTGTCTCCCCAGCTCCAGGTACTTCCTCTTATCTCCCCAGGTCCAGGTACTTCCTCTTGTCTCCCCAGATCCAGGTACTTCCTCTTGTCTCCCCAGCCCCGGATACTTCCTCCTGTATCCCCAGCTCCAGGTACCTCCTCTCGTCTCCCCAGCTCTACGTACTTCCTCTTGTCTCACCAGCTCCAGGTATTTCCTCTTGTCTTCCCAGCTCCATATGCTTCCTCTTGTCTCCCCAGCTCCAGGTTCTTCCTCTTGTCTCCCCAGCTCCAGGTACATCCTCTTATATCCCACGGCCCCAGGTACATCCTCTTGTCTCCTCAGCTCCAGGTACTTCCTCTTGTCTTCCCAGCTCCATGTGCTTCCTCTTGTCTCCTCAGCCCCAGGTACTTCCTCTTGTCTTCCCAGCTCCATTTGCTTCCTCTCGTCTCCCCAGCTCCAGGTTCTTCCTCTTGTCTCCCCAGCTCCAAGTACTTCCTCTTGTCTCCCATGTCTCCAGGTACTTCGTCTTGTCTCCTCAGCTCTAGGTACTTCCTTTTGCCTCCCTAACTCCATGTACTTTTTCTTGTTTCCTTAGCTCCAGGTATTTCCTCTTGTCTCCCCAGCACCAGGTACTCCCTCTTGTCTCCCAGCTTCCGGTACCTCCTCTTGTCTCCCCAGCTCCAGGTACCTCTTCTTGTCTCCCCAGCTCCAGGTACACGCAAAATGAATCGAGCTTCTTCGACTACTTCCGGCAGTCGCAGTTGACTTCCTTCACCAGCGTCGCCGAACGAGGCAGCCCTGTGCACACAGTGCTGGAGGGGCTGAGGGCGGCCAGGCACGACGGGTAAGCTTCACAATGTAGTCACGATACTAAAGGGTTGAGGATGGCCACCTGTGAGTAAAGTAACATTTTGCCGGCTATTTAATTTCTCTTATATCCACTTTTTCACTTGATTCATCAACTTCCCTTATAGAAGAAGAGTTTTTGCAGGTATCAAGATACACACAAATACAAATATCAATTCTAGTGAATGCGTTGGTGAATCTTACTTGCCTGAAGTCCAACATAATCGTAGGAGAGCGCGTCAGTTGACATCTTAAAATCTAATCAGTGTTCGAGTCAAAACAGTCTCACTAATCAACCTTACCTAACCCCATAAGCTCGGATCCCCGCCCTTAATCTGCCTCATCGTAGTCCACCGTAATCGTAGCCTGCGTTAACGTAACCATAACCTACCGCAACGTAATTCTAGACTATCTTGGTGGAATCCTAGTATATCTCAATGCAAGCCTACCCTAGCTTAACGTAACTCTAGCCTAGGTTAATGTAACCCTAGCCTGTCTCAGTCAACTCTGCTTACCTTATACAACATTATATCTTCCGCCTGGTAGGGTGGCTTACTTCCACGAGCGACATAACATGGAACTAATGATCGCCAAGCACCACACAGCGGCCGACGGCTCCTCGCCCATCTACGTGGCCCGCCACAACGTTCTCCCCAACTTTTCCGCCTGGATGCTTCCATTCGACGCTCCCTTCAAGGCAGACTTCGACCGTTACCTTGCTAGGATCATGGAGGTCAGACCACACGCACTCACCTCAGAACAAAAATTCAATTTAGGGAAAAAGTTTAATTCTTTGGGGACGACAATTTACTAGTTTTAATGACATCAGTGTAACCTCTAGTTGAACCAACCTACCATCACTTCACAAAAAGTTAATTAAATCCTGTTACGTAAAAGCTTGACAATCATTAGTCCAATATGCATAATAGTCTGTCACTTGGATTACAATTATATTCAAAGTATGAGTCTCACATCATCATGAGTTTGAGAATAAGCTGAGTATGAGTATGTGTCGTCTGAGTAAGTGTCGGGTATGTGTATATGTTGAGTCTTGGTACGTGTTGAATGTGAGTACGTGTTTAGGTTGAGTACATGATGAGTCTAAGTGTTGTACGTGTTGAGTCTAAGTACATACTGTCAGACGTCTTGAGTGTGAGTATATGTTGAATGTGAGTACATGTTGAGTTTGAGTGTGTTGAGTCTGAGTACGTGGATTATCTAAGTATGTTGTGCGTCTGGGTGCGTGTTGAGTCTGAGTGTGTGTTGAGTCTAAGTACGTGTTGAGTCTGAGTACGTGTTGAGTCTGAGTACGTGTTGAGTATGAGTACGTGTTGAGTCTGAGTGCGTGTTAAGTTTGAGTGCGTATTTAGTCAGAGTACATGTTGAGTCTGAGTGCGTGTTTAGTCTGAGTACATGTTGAGTCTGAGTGCGTGTTTAGTCTGAGTACATGTTGAGTCTGAGTACTTTTTGAGCCTGAGTACTTGTTGAGTCTGAGTACGTGTTGAATCTGCATACATGATGAGTCGGAGTACGTTTTGAGTCTGAGTACGTGTTGACTTTGAGTACGTTTTGAGTCTGAGTACATGTTGAGTGTGAGTATTTATCGTATCTGATTACGTGTTGGGTTTGAATACATGATGAGTCTGAGTACATGTTGAGTGTGAGTACTTGTTAGTTTGAGTATGTGTTTAGTCAGCATATGTTGAGTCTGAGTATGTTTCAAGTTTTAGTAGGTGGCGAGTCAGAATGAGTAGAGTGAAAAAAGCATGAGAGATTAGAACAACTGGCAAGAAAGTATTGAGCAAACCTGTCAGTGTCATAATCAGGCATACTAATATTACATCTGCTGACCTGGATAGTCTGAGTTTCAAATGATTACTACTATGGTAGGATATCAGTGGTAATGATTACTACTGTTAGGATATCAGTGGTAATTATTACTACTGTTAGGATATCAGTGGTAATGATTACCACTGTGGTAGGACATCAGTGGTAATGATTACTACTGTAGTAAGATATCAGTGGTAATTATTTTTACTGTTTTAGGATATCAGTGGTAATTATTACTACTGTGGTATGATATCAGTGGTAATGTGTTAGGATATCAGTGGTAATGATTACTACTATGGTATAATATCAGTGGTAATGATTACTACTGTAGTAGGATATCAGTGGGAAAGCTTACTACTGTGGTAGGATATCAGTGGTAAAGATTACTACTGTGGCAGGATATCAGTGGTAATGATTACTACAGTGGTATAATATCACTGGGAATTATTATTACTGTGGTAGGATATCAGTGGTAATGATTACGACTGTGTTAGGATATCAGTGGTAATGATTACTACTATGGTAGGATATCAGTGGTAATGATTACCACTGTGGTAGGATATCAGTGAGAATGATTACCACTGTGGTAGGATATCAGTGGTAATGATTACTACTGTGGTAGGATATCACTGATAATGATTACTGCTGTGGTAGGATACTAGTGGGAATTATTGCTACTGTGGTAGGATATCATTGGTAATGATTACTACTGTGGTAGGATATCAGTGGGTATGATCATCACTGTAGTAGGATATCAGTGGTAGTGATTACTACTGTAGTAGGATATCAGTGGTAATGATTATCCCTGTGGTAGGATATCAGTTAAAATGATTACCACTGTGGTAGGATATCAGTGGTGATGATTAATAATATGGTAAGATATCAGTGGTAATGATTACTACTGTGGTAGGATATCAGTGGTAATGATTACCACTGTGGTAAGATATCAGTCGTAATGATTACTACTGTGGTAGCATATCAGTCGTAATGATTACCACTGTGGTCAGACATCAGTCGTAATGTTTACCACTGTGGTAAGATGTCAGTCGTAATGATTACCACTGTAGTAGGATATCAGTGGTAGTGACTACCACTGCGATATGATATCAGTGGGATTACCACTGTAGTAGGATATCAGTGGTAATGACTACCACTGCGATATGATATCAGTGGTAATGATTACCACTGTGGTTGGATATCAATGGTAATGATTACCACTGTGGTAGGATATCAGTGGGAATGATTACTACTGTGGCAGGATGTCAGAGGTAGTGATTACTACTGTGGTTAGATATCAGTGGGAATGATTACCACTGTGGTAGGATATCGGTGGTAATGATTACTGCTGTGGTAGGACATCAGTGGTAATGATTGTCACTGTGGTAGGATATCAGTGGTAATGATTACCAATGTGGTAGGATATCAGTGGTAATGACTACCGCTGTGTTAGGATATCAGTGGGAATGATTACCATTATGGTAGGATATCAGTGGGAATGATTACCACTGTGGTAGGATATCAGTGGTAATGATTACTACTGTGATAGGATATCATTGGTAATGATTACTATTGCGGTAGGATATCAGTGGTAATGACTACCACTGTGGTGGGATATCAGTGGTAATGACTACCACTGTGATAGGATATCAGATGTAATGATTACCATTGTGGTTGGATTTCGGTGGTAAGTATTACCACAGTGGTAGGATATCAGTGGTAATGATTACCACTGTGGTAGGATATCAATGGTAATGACCACCACTGTGGTAGGATATCAGATGTAATGATTACCATTGTGGTTGGATATCAGTGGTAAGGATTACTTCTGTGGTAGGATATCAATGGTAATGATTACCAATGTGGTAGGATATCACTGGTAATGATTACCGCCGTGGTAGGATATCAGTGGTATTGATTACCACTGTGGTAGGATTCAGTGGTAATAACTACTACTTTGATAGGATATCAGTGGTAATGATTACCACCGTGGTAGGATATCAGTGGTAATGATTACCACTGTTGTAGAATATCAGTGGTAATAAATACTACTGTGGCAGGATATCAGTGGTAATGATTACCACTGTGGTAGGATATCAGTGGTAATGATTATTACTGTGGTAGGATGTCAGTGGTGATGATTACCACTGTGGTAGGATATCAGTGGTAATGATTACTACTTTGGAAGGATATCAGTGGTAATGATTACAACTGAGGTAGGATATCAGTGGTAATGATTACTACTGTGGTAGGATGTCATTGGTAATGATTAACAATGTGGTAGGATATCAGTGGTAATGATTACTACTGTAGTAGGATATCAGTGAGAATGATTACCACTGTGGAAGGATATCAGTGGTAATGATTACTAATGTGGTAAGATATTAGTGGTAATGATCACCACTGTGTTTGGATATCAGTGGTAATGATTACTACTGTGGTTGAATGTCAGTGGTAATGATTACCACAGCGGTAGGATGTCAGTGATACTTATTACCAGTCTGGTAGGATATCAGTGGTAATGATTACTACTGCGGTAGGATATCAGTGGTAATGAGCCAGGAACAAAACTCCAAGAAACAACTAAGACCATCAAAAGATTTCATGCTTTGTTTGGTTAACATTTGGTTACGAAAATATACAGTAACGTAACAGATTACTTGGGCATTAGTTTAACAGCTAACCTGTTACTTATCTCCTCAGCACTTTCAATAATTCATTATACTTTTTTTGTAATTTGCTCTAAAACATTTAATGCATTTAGTATTCGGAACATTTTCCAACGTAGGGAAGATAATGTTATCATAAGTGATTCCCTTTTAGTGAGTTAAATACTTATTTCTCAATGATGGTGAAGCAGTCCGCTAAGGTTTATCACTATAACATCCAGACATCTTACGGAGGAAGTTTACATCAGACATCTCCTTTCAGGTTTTATGGGGATGTTTGTAAAGAGAAATGGACCTGTACTTGGCTGGTTCCACTGTGGTCACAACTCCTGCCCTTTACACGTGAACATATAGCAATCATCCATCAGTTTTTCTCTTACACAGATAGTGTACTGCTCTCCTTAACCTTCTCCATCGGGAATTATTCATTTTTCATTCCTTCATATCATCCAGTCCAGTATTTACTGTCATGATATTAAATTCAGCAATCCCAATGGACTCTAGGAATTATCATATCCAATCTAATGCAGTGATTCTCGGTGAAATCTGGGAATTTTCATATCCAGTCTAACGCAGTGATTCCCACTGGACTCATGCAGGTGCCACATCCGGTCGAAATTATCAGATTCTTTGAGAGTGGTCAGATCTAGCGTTTGGCCCTCATGGTATGATCAGGGCTCACCACCATATGCTGAACCAATCACTTTATCTTAAAGATGAGAAATATATTTCTTAAAAAGATTATGGAGATACATGGCACTTGCATTGCATAGACGTGCTTGTGGTAAGAGTTTACAACGACCACAGGGAGAAGAGCAGGGGACCCATAGCGCTCGACCTCACAGGATTCACATACCAGACAGGGACAGATGGAGAGGCCAGCTTTATCTTAATGGTCTTCTTTACCCGAGATTCAATTGAGATTGGATAATGTACGCTAATATATTAGGCAGTATAGTAGTAGTGACAAGAACTATGTGAACCAAGGGAGATTTGGAGGGACAGATATATCAAATGTTATACAGACATTTCGGTTAGAGTTATGTTGCATTGCTTTGTTTTGTTATAGGCTGGCTTGAAGGACAAGTGGACCATCGAGGCTAAGAGGGAATCTTACCTGGAAATCCGCCTGCGGAGGAGAGGCAGTCTAGAGGAGGAGGAGGAGAGCCATGTGAGGGAGAGCAGCAGTGGCCTCCAGCCCCTCACACTAACACACCTCCAGGGACCTACCTGGCTCCTCCTGCTCGGCCTCCTGGCCTCAGGGATCACCTTCCTGGTCGAGATTATGGTGGCGCTGCTCCTTCACCATCACCACACACGCCTTCCCCACCACACAGCTAATACCCACAACACACGTCTTCTCCACCACTCGCCTTATCCCCACCACTGACATCAATCGCAGCAGCGATGTCCTCCCCACCACTGACGTCTAGCCCAGCACTGATGTCCTCCCCACCAACGACATCACCAACCACGTCATTCCCACCCATCATGTCCTCCCCACCATACACGTCATCCCCACCACTCACGTCTTCCCCACCAAAGTCATCTCCAGCACTAACCCATGGCGAAGCATTGATGTCCTCCCCACCACTGACATCCCCTCCATTTATGTCATCCCCACCATTCACGTGCTCTCCACAACTTACGTCCTCCCCACCACTGACGTCTAACCCAACACTGATGCCCTCCTCACCACTGACATCTTCCCCACCACCCACGTCTTCCTCATGATTCATATCTTCCTCACTACTTGCGTCAACCCCACCATTCATATCTTCCCCACCACTCACGTAATCCCCACCTCTGACATCCCCACTGCTCCCGGGGTTGAATACCGCAAATTCATTAGGAATAAAGATTTGCGATGTGCTAAAAGCAAAACACAAAAGAGAGGAGAGTGAAATATACGAGATCCCGTGTGCTGGATGTTCTGCTGAGTCGGGACATGGCTTGCAGAGGAAACTGTATGAACGCAGAGCCCATGTACGTCTGCATCGAACCCCAACTCGCTTGTTCTGCACACAGATGAATGCGGACACTTGCGGGGAACATAGCAAGGAAATCAACAACGGCCTATATAAGGTAAGGAGAAAAGCAGTTGAGCATACCTTTAAAACAACAAATAACATAATAAATCATCGGGAAGGATTCTGCTGCTTGTCAAAAGGGGCTGAAAACTGGTGGTGACATCACTGAAGGAACCGGAGCCAGCAATCGACACCAGCCAATTTGGGGTAAACCATTATAGACGGCCGGCAAGATAGAAGTTTGTTTTCCATTAATACCATGTATTCTTCTCTCATGTTCTCCGGCTGTGTGGACAAGACTTTATGTCGAAAGGTAACAATAAAACTCCAGCCCTATCATGTGTTTTTCTACCACCCTGATCAATTCATACATATATATATATATATATATATATATATATATATATATATATATATATATATATATTTTTTTTTTTTTTTTT
>JAYMFT010251801.1:0-10895 GCA_038088735.1 Panulirus argus
ACATTTCAAAAGACAGGTCTTTCACTTTCTCAAAAATTCGTAAATACTTTCCCTTGTCTTTTCTTTTTCCGTTTCATGATTTTCTCTATATTTCAATTAAGGCCCGGCCTTGATGTGGACTTTCGTCCGGGACTGGAGCCTTCACTATAAAACAGAGAAAAAATGCACCATGCCACTCTACTCACAAGGACCAGAGGGGGTAAAAGCTCTACCAATATAGGGTCTCAGATAGAGGCACAATAGCCTGGATATAATTATATAAGAAACATCAGTTACGGTGACCCGTTGGGAAATAGCGATGACGCAAAAATATTTGTCTGCAAATGTGTTTAGCAACAAAAGCAAAAAAAGAATCTAAGACCAACCCATATGCCAAGGGAGGAAGCCTTGCAGGCCTGGCTAAGTTACTGAAGTCCGTAAATCGCAATAGCGAATTCCACAATCAGATTGTGGGCAGTTTAGACGTATTACGGAGAGGGTAATGTCGGAATGGGAGGCCACTGGCCGTTTTTGGTGATGTAAAAATGCAGGAAATGCATATAGCAGTGTAACAGAAGGAGGACCTGGTCAGACACGAAAGACGGGGAGGGCTGTTGAGGTAGAGAGGGACACAATGCCAGGAGGTGAATACTACGGCCCTAAATATATCAACCTCTGAGCACACTATACCTCAGACAGGACCTTGTATGGGCTGGGGAAGAATAGCACCAGGATCACCAGAGATATGTACAAGCTTATGATGGACCCAGACCCGTGTAAGGCACATAGCCCGGAGGATACGTCCCCTTATGTGCCCATACACTGTACACACACTTGACGTGGCACCCTCTGTACACACACCTTGACGTGCCACACCCTGTACACACACTTGAAACGCCACCCTTTGTACACACATTTGACATGCCACACTCTGTACACGCACTTGATAGATCTCTTGAGGTGGTGACAGTAATGTCCAGCACCCTCTCTAGCGGCGGTGTATATCTTCAACCTTCAGCTGAATAGATACTGTCGAACGCAGTAGCTCTAGTAATACTGGGACTAAAGCACCACAGATTTACACACTTTTTCTCAGCCAAATTAAAGAACGTCAAGGTCAATGAAAGGAATTCCCCAAGGAGGAGGTCAAGGAATCCTGACCCTCGCAAGAAGGAACACATATACAATGGGTCTTAAGGACCCATTGTAATGTGCTACGATTCAAGTCCTTGCAGATGCGTTTGTATACTAATCCTTCGTTAGCATAAAGCTACTCTATCATTAGTACTGGATGTCATAAGATACCGTCAGTTGCCTTGCGGAATCGTCATCTGGTCACAAGCTGAGGTCTCTCGCATCAGCCTTGCGAGTGACAATTACACCCAAAATGCGATAAAAAAGTGATCATTCATTGTGACTTTAATGTGAACTTTCACTATAACATCCTTGACACCAGATGCAACATTACGAAATTTCCGGTAATTTAGAATCGCTTTTAGAGCTTCGTTCCGTTTACATGATCACTGGTAATGAATACGCCTTACCCAAGGTTCGTTACTGTATGTTCCGTCTATCGCTGTTTGATCTATCTACCGTTTTGTTTCTATATCATCTATCTGTTTCTTCTTTTTGTCTGTCGCTTCACTATTCTTATCATTCGTGTCAATCTGTCTATTTGCCTCGTTCTTTATCGTTTTGATGTCTTGAGCGCCTCTGACTGTAAAACGGATTTTGTGAACATGATTTGGTGCAGCATTTGTGTTTAGTATTTGAGTGTTCCGGGGAGAGAGTTTTGCACGTGAGTTTCCCCATCTCTTGACTTTTTATACACACACACACGGGCCTCTGTGGTCTAGTGGTTAGCGTCATTGGCTATGAGTGAGAACGAGTCAGCCCAGGGTCGGACCCGCATGGGTTCGAATTTTTGGTGTGGTAGTCGACCTACACCCAACCCAGGCGTTCATTCTAGCTTAGGCTGGTGTGTGTGTGCGTGCGTACACACATAGGAGTAAAGAAATAGTACATATATACAAGGTTAAGAGACGGGGCAACACGAGTGTAAAACTCTCTCCTCGTAACACACAAATAGTAATCACAAAGAGTAATCACACAAACACACTAACCTAAGGAAGGTACTCAATGACCAGCCCCGAGGGAATGAGGAACACCCGGGTTGGACATGGGCCGAATGCCGCGCCAGTATTCGAACCCATGCGGTCGAGCGGGCCCGTGATGACTCATGATATGTAACACTAAACACTACTCCATGGAGGTATATGTGCGTGTGTGTGTGTGTGTGTGTGTGTTACCTGTCAGTTGAGGCCTCATTATGCATCTTAGTAAAAGGTGAAAGATGAGTTTGATTCAGTATACACTCGCAAGAGAAAGTAAAACAGATGATAGATAGATAGATGATAGATAGATAGAATGATAGATAGATGGATAGATAGATAGACAGATAGACAGACAGACAGACAGATAGACAGATAGACTCAGGAGTCTCATCTCACCTCAAACTTGTGTGTGCACAGTTTCCAATTCAACGTCACGTCCAAAGCAATAGATTTATTTCCCTCTTGCACCGGAATCGAGAAAAGAACACAGAACAGACGACTGAAGAGAACGTATGCAAATATGAAAACAGACTCAGCAAGATAACAAATTATGAAGACGATTTTCATACAGACAGCCAGAAAAACAGTTATTCAGTCAAAAGCTAATAGGTCAAAACAGCCAAGAGGCTCACTAGTTCCAATTGGAGCAGCATTAGGCATCCACAGTGAAAAGACTCTGGTGAGTCATAAGGCCGTAAACCCCTACGTTTTATTGCCTGCAATTTTATCTTACCTCATTATCAGGATGACATTTCCCCTGGGGAGAAAGTTAGGGCGGTGGGGCGAGGAGGAAACCGAGCCAAGGGACGACACTGAGAAGGGAAGGAGGAAAAATGGGAAAAGGAGAACGGGATGGCGAAGGGAAGGGGGAAAAGGAAATGGGTTGGGGATAATGGAGAGGATATAGCAAAAAGGGATAGAAAAGGGAGGAGGAGCAACGAGTCTTTGCACACATGGAGGGAGGGGACACTCTCCCCTGCTCCTCTGGGATTCGAACCTGCCACTTGCAGATGACGAGCTTTTGATATATATTTATGCGCGTGTGGCGACGCGGTTGGCCGGGCAGATCCGACCAGTTGCTGGAGAGCAATGATCTAACCCGTTCTCCCAGATGCTGTACCGACTTCTTAATGAGCACCTCTGGGGCGAATGAATTCATAAAAGACACGTATGTGATTTTTTCTGTTTTTTTTACCGAAGCTTCCGGTGATAAACACAAAGGTTCAGAATAATGCGACTCGGCCCCGCAGTGGAAGTTGACCAGCCCCGTCCACTTTTCAATCCATGTTCGCGAAGTCATTTTGCTATCGAGTCGGCGTCAAATTATTTTCTTTATCACCATTTTTTCTTTTTTTTTTGGGGGGGGGGGGGATGGGGGAGGTGTTCAACTTCTTTCCCAGCGAGACTTTTACACCTGTATCGGTGGCTCGAGGAGTCGTCCGATTGAAAGGCCCGACGACACACATTCGGGTAAATGTCAGGGGGTGAGGTGACCGCTTCTCGCTGGCCACTGTCTTGCACGAGCGGTGGTCTCCGGGCCGCGCTGATGCACGATGTGTTCAACGAGAACAGGTTGTTGGGTGAGGCTGTATTACGTTAAGGGAGCGAGCGGGTAAAGTGTGCTGATTTTTTTTTTTTTTTTGTCGGGGGGAGGAGCCTCGACGTTAAACCCTTGAGCACGAACCTTGAGCAAGATCGTATGACCCTTAGGCACAAGGCCGTGGCATTACATGACCTGACCCTTGACGTGGGCAGATCACTGTACCCACGAATCGTGTACCCAAGGGTCGTACCGTCGTACCCAAGGGTCCTAATGTTGTCACTCAAGGGTCGTCCCGTCATACCCAAAAAGTTAACCTTACCGACCTACATGAGCTGGTCAGAATATAATTAATTTCTAAAAAAAGAGATTAAACTGTTTTTTTTCTGTATCAAATAAATCAAGCCGCATTGTGACTCCTCACTGCATTAAGCTTTACTGTGCTGTATTAGAATAAATTATGTTTTTAAGCCTCAGCGTGCAACAGGTGGTCTTTGTCACCAGATGGGTTATATTACCAGGTATGATGCCGAGTATGTTGCATGTTAATGATAATATGATTCGCTCTTATTCTCGTATTCTTCGCTTCGTATCATTTACTTTTTTGGCAAGTGTTATCAGAGACTTAAAACGAACAAGATTCTTTTTCTTGTACAGTGCCTTAGCTCTTGAGCAGCGACGGTGCGATCCGTCTGCTGGCCCACTCGTTCCTCACGTTCCTCCATCTTCAGTCGTCTCGTTCCTCAGGTTCCTGTGTCTGCTTCTTATCTCGTTCTACGGGTTTCTCCGTCTTCTATCGTCTCATTCCGCAGGTTCTTCCAACTGTCGTCTCGTTCCTCGGGTTCCTCTGTCTTATATCGTCTCGTTCCTCAGGTTCCTCCGTCTACTTGTCTCGTTCCTCCTTCTTTGTCGTCTCATTCCTCAGTTTCCTCCATCCACCTGTGGTCTCGCTCCTCAGGTTCCTCCGTCTTCTGTACACCTCTCAGGGCTACTCGTACTTAGTGTATTTTTTGGTCTCTATGACAACTTTTTCCCGGCCATCTAAGTTTCTCTTGACTCTTGCTCTCTTTGCAATTTCTTCCCCAGTCTTGGCGTTGCTTCCATCAATCTTTTTTACTTTCTTATCTTTACTCTTGCCACCACCGTCATCGCCACTATTAGAGTGCGTTTACCAAACCCGCTGCTAAATGCCGCAAATTTCCTCATTAATAAGGACCAGCACCAACAATCCTCACCAACGTCACTGCTATCGCCACCGCTACTACTACATCACTTTCCCCATCATCCCTTCACCACCACCAACATTATCAGTAGCCATCTAAAGCACGGGAAACACAAGTTAACAGGAAGCTTTGATAAGCTGTTCAGCAAACCGAATGCGAGGATTTATAATCAAGATATTCGATAGAAAAAATGAAAAAAAAAAAAAAAAGCAGAGGTTCTTTCATTTTTCAACGCGTTCTTGAGACCACATCTTAAGTATGCTGGCCAGCTCTACTCTCCAAACCAAAAAAGAAAAGAAAAAATAAAAGAAATTGAACAAATGCAAAGAAGAACTACAACACTATTTCCAGTCCCGAGTATCATACCTCATGAAGAAGGATTATGAAGATTAGATATTTCCATAGAGGAAGCAATCTGGGGACTTGATACAACACAGACTTTCAAAATTCCGGAAAATATTCGACGATTGGAATCAAATAGAATGAAACTTAAAGTAAAAAGACGTAATGCTAACGTAGGAAAGTTTCTTTCCACATAAACCTGTCGAGCGCTGGAACAAGTTATCGTCAAACTCTGTTAATGCAAAGACTTAATACCTGCAAAAAAAACCGGTTGGATAAATATTTCATCAGTTCGTATTTTTTTTTTCTCTTCGTAAATGAAAACTCATTTCCAGGTTAGAGAGCCGACTCTCCTCAACGGATTCATTACCAGAGACCTAATTGGCATAGATTGGTAAAGACATTTGTTAACAGGATTCATTTTCTTTCAATAGTTCTAAATTCCATGCCCGATCTTCCTGGACGGTATATGGTGTTCCTTCCATTCCTTGGCCTGCCTGTGTTACGGGAGGGAGTGGGAGGTGAGGAAGAAGCTCACCAACATCGTCCACCATCATCATCACCACCAGCCACCACCACTGACATCATGGCACCAGCATCGCCTCAGACACCAACGCTAGCATCACCACCACCACCACCGACACACACACGCACGCACCTTCCCCAGCGATCCGCCCCAAGCATCTCGGTCAGCGGAAACCCTCAGGAGATGAACTCGGGGTGCACAGCGCCTCCCTCACCACTTCCTGGTGCGCTGTCTACCACCCTCCTCTCCTACCCCCAAACTTCTCTCTCTCTCTCTCTCTTTCATCAGCCACATCCTCGCACCCTAGCACGGACATTCCCAAGTCAGGGATATACCTTACTATAGACTTGGGCTATTAGCACAGCCAGCATTCAACCATCATAACCACTCTCGAAGCGCCACCTGCGCTAAACAATAAGGTGTTTAAGTTGAGATCCCCCCACGCCCCACCCCTCCCCCAGAAAAGTGTCATCAACACCTAACGTTTATGACCTCGGAAACATTCCTCAACTCTCAATGTATGAGCTTCAGACATCTGCAATACGTGAGGCCGGATACAAGGCTCCATGGGCTCCTATTATCATTCTTAGTCATGCGTTTTTGCCTGCTCTGTCATGGGGGTGTTCCTCAGGGGGCGGCGCTGAGAGGCATTTCCAGGTCTCGATCCAGGAGTTCGAGTACTTCCGTGATCTCGGAGCCAATCCTCTTTACAGTCCCAGCGCCAGGTGGCTAAGGACAGAGGCAGACACTTCGCCACAGTGACTTTCTTCACACGAGTGCCTAGACTGCATAGTTGTTTATGAGGCAATTCGCTGTTGACTCTGTGTGAGACGGATCTAATAAATGTTCTTTAAATGCACGAGTCTTTTTATCATTTGTCTTTATTTTCCTTTTTCTATAGGTTGCTATAGCTGGTTTAGAGTAAGTAAAATCTGGAATTTGTAGTCTGGCTGCAATCTGGCTCTTTCCTTTCCGTTGACATGTTATTGCATTCTAATTGGTTGGTTGGTTGGTTGGGTTAAGGGTCTACCAACTGCCAGATTCATTAAAGCCGTCAACGTCAAGCTACATCCACCAAAACCAAAAAATTCGAACACTCTCTCTATGCATACGGTCCTCCGAGTCTTGTTGAGTTCTTCCTAAAATATTCATATATCTGATGAATAAATGGGCCTTGATTTTAGTGATATGAATCATGAGATAAAAATCTTAATCTTATACATCCTCATTCACGACTCTCTCATTAATTCACTGTTCTTTACACGTGATATGAATAACTTGTTCGCCAGGAGTATCTTGGGCCTTGTAGCGTCTGCTCCTACCGCACGCTCGGCACCCATAAGATCGCCCGCCTGTCTCATTCGTCCACTCAGCAACACACAGATAAAATCAGTGTCAAACGGCGAAAGAAAAGTTGGGTCATTAAATGTCATCTTGAAGATAATTAAGAAATTAACATGTTACCTCTGGAGGGGGCAGAATAACGGGTCTTGCACTGGCTACACGACAACATGTGCAAAGCGAAGTCTTGCAGTGTTTACAAGTTTTGTTTTAGTGTTCCCATCCCACACCCTATCTCCTATATCCTCTATCCTATACCATATTACCAAACTATATCCAGACAATCCTTATCATAAGTTCAAAAAGATATTCTGGTAATATGCAAACTATACTAAGGTACTTTTTAAGTTCATTAAATCATATCAACTGTATTATGTCATGAGATAACAAATGAGGTTATACAGCCATGATATTTGCAGATGAGTAATGTGATAACTGACCGTTAATCAGAGGTACGGAATTTCTTTGGTCTCAAGGGGACGATTTCGCAATACTGGCGCAGTTGTTGCAGCAGCCTCTCCCTGGCTGCATCTGGCGGCGTCTGGCAAGTTTGTTTACATCTTGTGTGTTCATCAGCTGGGGTTCCCCGGTGGTGTAGTGTTCTTTCCTTTTTTACGCAGACATAACGACAAATATGGCTTTATTAATCATTTCATTTTCACGGCTTGTCATATCTTTTCTAGACTAAAAGACAAATGTGACTTTTTTAACGTCAAAAGATTACATTTTTTTTCTTACGAAGGACCGAACCCATTTTGCTCCCTTATGATCTTCCAGACACACTAAGCTAGTCCGGCCATCATTCTTTTGATAATGGACTCATAATCCAGACGTTATGGCTTGGAGCCAAAGTTCAGGGAAAATGCGAAGAATTAATCATTCTAAATAACGTTTGAAAACTTGGTAGAAAACACTATTCCGAAAGTACCCGCCATAATGGCTCTTATGATCCTCTTATATAAGACCGATGGACATATCCAAGCACCCATGGACCACATAGTGAGAATGTATGACGTCCTTAACGACTCATGATAGTGGATAGGACTTGAGCCCAACTAACCGAAGACCCTATTTCAAGACATGTATCGCTTGTCCCCATCATTATCTCTGTTCTCTTCTTCTACACTCTCTCTCTCTCTCCTTTACTCAATTCTCCCATCTATTCTGGTTCTCTATTGCCTCTTGTCGTCGTGCTTCTTCCCGAATTCGGTCTTCCCCTCCAGCCATCCTTCCCACGTCCGTTCCTGACAGTCTTACTGCCTTCTACCTCATCTAAGCAATCACGAGTCTGAGCAACTTTGCCTTATTCCCTTACATCTTTATTCGCCGTCATTCTTTTCTTCTCTAACTCTCTCACACACACACACTCTCTCTCTATCTCATAAAAAAAATAGAGAAATACTCCTCTTGTATTACGTACTCTGGCAATTTTGCAGCCAGAGTCCCGTGTTTTCCTTCTGAATATCAGTCAATTCTGAAACAATTCTGAAACTCCCCATCACAAATTCTCATTTTTCTGATCGTATTATCTTTCCTGACTACCTTGCACCACACTCTCATATCTCACCTCTCACTGGACCTCCTCCTACATTTACATTCACCCGCATTTTACATTCTCGTGCGAGTCAGTTCAGCACAATCACGTTGCTTTTGCTGATACTGGTACTCAGTTTTACCATCTGTTTTTTCAAAGTCCTACAGTGTATGTAACATTACTGCCTCTTTTCGAACCCACAGACGAGAAGAATCCTCAGCTGCCACTCCTTACCATATCTCTGGAGTTCTGCTCCTCATCCCACAGTATCAATTCAGACCTTTATTACTGTATTGGTATACAGGGCATCAGATGACTGCAGACACATTAAAGATCCTTGTCTCATATGGGAGCCTCAGCTTCGGGTCACTCACTTACTGATGTTTATGCTCCCATCACTGTGTTTTGCAGTTTCTTCCCTACACACATACATACACACACACACACACACACACACACATCATAAACTTTCGGAACACTCATCTGTAATATATTAAGAGCTTTCGTCAGTTCAGTAAAGGCTATATGTTCATTCTTTTGGTTACCTGTACAATCCAAATCATAATTACTGTAGACACTATCAGTTCTGTCGGGTCGCCACCTGCCTAAGGCAACCTTACTTATCAACAATTTCAGCAATCGTAGTCTTCCTAAAGGTCTCAAACGACTATCCTTTGTCCCATACGCTTCTGTGAATTTCTATAATATCTTCAGCAGGTTGTCTAACAACGTTAGCTTTGTAGTGATGTAGCCCTGCGTCCGTCTGGTCCTCAGCACATTACCCACACTCCCAAGCTGTCTCATTTACATTGCATGGCAGCATGTCACCTTCTGCATCGCCTCTCTCGTCTCTACACTCCAGGGCTCCTTCGCAGACAAACCTTTCCATGACCCAGTCTGTCTCTGCCCCGGCGTGGAATGGGAATGGTGTCTCCGCTACCTACATATAAAATGGGAAATAGTCTTTCCATATTTTATTTTTTTTTTTTTTTTTATAAAACGTTCTGGTTTTGACAACAATCTTATATTTGAAAATCTTATCAGCCTTTTAATTCATCAAATAATTACTCCATATTCGGTGTAGCGCGTCTGACTTTGCACCAAAAAAATGTATTACATTGTAAAATGAAAAAATTAGATAACCTTAAAAAGAAACGCAAAAGATGATAATAAAAGACACCACGAAAATGGTTAACATTAAATGAAATAAATGAGATGAATCAAGGAATGTGGAGAAAACGAGGAGGTGAGGCAAAGGGAAGAAAACGGAAAAGATAAGCCAAACCAAACAGAAGGCAGAGAACGGGTGTGAGTCACAGATCCTGAGGGGTCTCTCACTCCCTCCCTCTCTCTCTCTCTCTCTCTCCCTCTCTCCTCTCATAACATTTCTCGTAAGACCCTTTGTGGGGGTTTTATTCTTTTCTCGTCGTTTTTTTCTTAATTTCCTTGAGGATGAATTGCTTATTATAGGAACAAAAAGTCTGTGTTAAAAAACTTAATTGCCTCTTACTGTAATGATAACAATGGAGATGAAATAACAAGGGTGTCGGTTAAGTGCCAAGGACCAGATTGAGTAGCAATATTAACAAATCATGTCCAGAAAAAGCCAACCCTTTTACATGGCTGAGGAAAACGTCTTGCACCTCGTGAACTGAATGTTATATAAAGAAAACGTACTCTTTACAAGGTTATGTTAAACGCTATAACGTAAATCTAAGGTCTGGTCCGTCATGGCTGTTTGTCGTTCACGTTTCACAGTTTACCGAATGTGTGTTACCCAAAAACTGGTTTTATAAGCTGGACGGCCGACCTGAACACTCAAGGTGTGAGGAATGTTCCCAAGATAACTTCTGATCGTGGTCACACGACACCCTGTCCTATAGTGTCCGATGCAAGCAACTCCTTTCTAAAAGCAATTTTTTTTCCCCGTTGTCAAATGCATCTTGGACAACGTAGCTCTTAAGTAGATGGATTCCTGTCACTTTCCATATCGCAGAATTTCATGGCCAGAGTGAGACATTAGTCATAGGTTACCCAAGGTCTTCATATCAACCCACCCATGTAAATCAGGATCCCAATGATGCCTGGTAATAATCAGTTAAAACTCTCGTTCGGAATTAACCTCCCCCTAGTAATTACGAGTGTGAGTAACTATTTCCGCCTGCCTAACCTAAAAAAGCTTTGTAGTATGTCACTAACTGCGCGTCATCCGCTAGGAACCCGGGGGAGAGAGAGAGAGAGAGAGAGAGAGAGAGAGAGAGAGAGAGAGAGAGAGAGAGAGAGAGAGAGAGAGAGA
>JAYMFT010251812.1:0-10895 GCA_038088735.1 Panulirus argus
TATATACCCTAGCCTGAGCCAGGTACCCATTTCATCGACCAACCCCTAGGGGTGGATGAGCAGCTGGGTTAACTGTGGACCGACTGCCGCAACCAGGATTCGAACCTATACGCTCGACTCCGGGCGGCCCGTGAATGCGTCACGGTCAGGAACGCTAACCACTACACCACATGGTTTGTCCCCTATATGGTCTATGTGATGAACTAACTCACTCTTTTGGTATTTTTTCTCTCGCATTGTGAACAGTTACGCTGCTTTTCTCCTGCATGAACTCTTATGTGCTTAACACAAGTCTTTTGACAATATGCATATTCATAAGTCTTCTCTCCTGTACGAACTTTCATGTTTAAGCTGCAATTGAGGCAGAAAGTTTCAGGATAATGTGAACATCTATATGGCTTCTCTCCAGTATGAATTTCCACTTCTCACACTAACCTGCTCTTCCAGGTGACGATCTTCTGGCAATGAGGATATCTATCTATATGGCAACATGATGCGCTCTTGACTGCCTGTGCTTCGCTGATAATTTCATCACGAACAAGGAACGCATTTAGACACGATTTACATTTACAAAGATTAGTAACAGCAGTGGTCCCAACACTTGGTCCTTTGGATCTCACTTTATATTACGCTCGCCAAACACCGTGTTTTCTCTGCTCCTTCCAAATCCGTTCAAGTGGTCGCCCTTCTCCGGCACCAGCCTGACAGACTACACCAAGGCCAGTAGCCACTGAAGCAGGCGAGAAGCAAACCAGACCTCCATCAGTGACATCAGAAGTATACTAAGGGGAAGGGAGGGGAGGGAATTTTCAAGCCACGACCATTAGGACGAGAGTCGGCCACCGGAGAGATCAGAGTTCCACCCCTAAGACCCGGACTAGAACCATGGACGGACCATGCCAGGACCAAAACGATAAACCAGACGAAAGGAAGACCAGTGCACGGACACCGAGATCCGAATGACGGCACAGACGGAGGGACTGTGGAGAAGTGACAAAGACCCTCCTGAACACCACGGCCAGGCGACGGCAGGTCCTGGTGATGGACACTTCGCGCGAGCTTATGTCATTTCCAGCTACAACGAATGTCTCATTTGCCCAGACGTTTCCCAGTGTAAACTCACTATACCATAGCAACCTCACCTTATATCTCTGTAGTTTACATTAGTATCTACCAACCAAGTAGTTTGCTTCAAAACTACATCACTGCATTCTTTGCTAGTTAAGCAATAAAATATGCATCTTCATACATACAACATTCTTTACATTCTACTTGTGTTACAAGTTAATTCAAGAATTGTTACTAATGCACAGAAAGTCGTAACCTTAGTCACCCCCAGACTTCCCAACATGAGCAATGAAAGCGATAAAAGCTCTTATAAAATGACACGTCTGTCACTGAGGAGAACTAATGTCAGTAAAACTTAAGGGTTAAGTCAAAGGTCAGGCCATCATCATACCCACCTTGATCTTAAGCTCTTTGATGATGAGTTAACTAGTAACTATCATGACCTCCCAATTCTGCAATAGTTGTATTACCTCAGCTGTGTTTTTTCCGCCAAATGGCTAGGCTGCCTATATCCAATAGACAGTTATCTATTTATCTATTTACTGCCGTGCTCCCTGAGGGTGGTACCGTTATGTTCAAGGGCCGTATCGTCGTTACACACAGGATAAATATCTAACACTTACTTTCCAGACAAGAACATCTTAAAGAAATAAAAATCATAAAAAGAAGTCAGTAATAAAAGCATGGCAGAGCTAGCAAGTTGTGGGCGAGAGCAGAGACAGATGACATAGCCTGACATCGGAGAGACAGACACAGAGGCGACCTTGACTCATGACCACTGGGTGGGTGGGGCACACTGCGACAGGAAATAGCCTAGCACTCGTATAATGCTGCAAGGTCAAAGTTCGTACCGTCTGTAGGTCCACTGAGAGAATGTTTGAGGGCTTTTGTAGGGTCCACTAGGCTCATCTTTTAAACTTTTTGTAGGTACACGGAGACCATGTTTAAGACTCTTTGCAGATCCACTATGATCATTTGTCAGCATTCTTCTGCACCAATTTTGCAAAAGTTCGTTTTGTCTATATAAAACATGAGTATTATTAGATTTAAGGACCTCTTGACTTATAATTACATAACTAACTTAAAAATACAAATAAGTAAATATCAATTCAAAGGAAAAAATACAGTTCATGAGAATATTTACCTTTGGTTTGGGCTATTTGTTCCAGGCTCTAAAGTGGAGATTCAGACCAAACATTAATTCTAAGACCTCCTCAGGCCTGAATCTAACCAGAAAATTTAAGATTAATTTCAACTTTCGCAGGTCAGTAAGAAGCCCAACACACACACGCAACGCCAGTGGACTCGTCATCCGCCTCACACCACAAACAACGCCAAATGGGCTCGTCACTCGCCTTACACACTGCCCTAGTAGACTCATCACTCGCCTCACACCACATCCAGCATCAGTGGACTTTCCACTCGCCTCACACCAAACAAAACACCAGGGGACGCGCCATACACCTCGAGCACACAAGACCAGTGTACTCGGCGCCCGTCTAGGATCCACCACCACAAGGCAGGAAGGAAAACCACATACCACACCAGCGGAGTCACCCAGGCCAGTTCTTCACATCTCCACACGATGCTGGCATTAGCTTCCACGAGTGGAAAACTATTAACGAGGAAATACCTTAGAACACTACCACAGTTTCGCTTCAGAACGTTTATCTAACCTGAGTACTCCTGCACCTGTACGCACACACATCTGCATACAATCTATACACGCACATACAAGAACCATACTCGAACATGCACACTAGACCTGTGCCAGCAGTAAGATATTACATTTGTACACTTCTTGACCTCGTCGCTTCAGAGGTGTACAAGTGTACAGCAACAGCCCAACAACCGCTTGAGCGGCGTCGGGCGGAACCAACTTGATGAGCCTTACTGTTCTGCTGTGGTCGGAGACGTGGTGACGTGTCTGGCCGCTCCTTATCCCCTCCTGCTCTGGACGACGACGACGGCGACGACGACGACGACGACGTCGAGGACGTGGCAAGCGACTTCGGGGCGGAGATGGGGCGCTGTCGCTGCTGCTGCTGCCGGCCCTTGCGTCGTGCCGCCGTACATTTGGTCGACATGGCATAAGTTGCCGGCGGCGACACCGATATGGCAGACACCTCGGGTACTGCCGTTCACCCAACCCCCGACAAGAGGAAGTAATAACGCCCCGAAGTCTACTACCTGAGGGTGGCTGGGGTGGCAATATCCTCACGCGTCTCTAGCCAAGGTCAGCAGAACCAGCAGTACCAGCCTGAAGTGGTCACATGGGGCGGGCGGCCCAGGTCGTGCAGGGAGGGCGATGACATGCGGGTCCGGAGGTCCGCCTTGTGCCTCACCAGGACGGGTTGTGCTCCTGCCTAAGGCGGTGAAGGAGGCGACGACGGGCCACGGGCACCATAGCAACCATGGTCAGTCAGTCTCCCTGCACACTCGGATCGACGGCCCTTCTGATTTTCCGTTCGGGGCTTCAGTGCTGGATCAAGAATAAAGACACGCTGTAAAAATCCACAAAAGGAGCAGACGTCCTCATCTGTAAGTCTGGGATCACTCCGACACGTTGCTGGTATCTTGAGGTTTCTGTTCTCAAGACGAAATATTCGTAAATGATTAGTTCCTCTTGAAATGAATCTTACGGAAAGTGGGGCATCACTTCACTGGACATGACGATGGCACTGTAGTGAGTCATGTCGGCGGGGAGGAGTGCCTGTGACTGGCCAGGAGGCTGGGGAAGGTGTCCTTTTATACACGAGGACAGTGCCACCCTGCGGCCGGTGTTGCCAGAGGACAGTGGTCTCGAAACAGGCCGGCGGCAACGCTGCATGAGTCCAGGGCACAATATTAGACACTTGAGCAGGCGACACCCACCTGTAGAGCCGGTCCTGCCATCCTCCAGCGGCTCTGTGGCTCCCACTGTTGCCACACCACTACTGCTCCCTCCCTCACGGCCGCCCCACTCCAACACCCACTCCTCACCTCCCGCCAATTACCCGCCACTTCTGAAGGCTGTTTCCACTGCCTCCCGCGAGAGTGTGGCTTTTAATGACACTCGGAAGGCCAGCACGCGGACGCGACTCACGCTCAGCTTACCTCAACAGCACAAACAACAACCGTGAAGAAAAAGGAAAAAGGTAACCGCTCTCCTCACCCTCCCTTGAAAACTCACGTCCTCGGGGTAACGCACACAAGCTAACGGGGATGCCTTCGACAAGTTGATGGGGGGTAACGCACGCAAGTTCACGGGGGGTACCTGCCTTAAGAGAGACACCGGGGTGTCTCTAAGGTAGCCAAGACTGACGGGGGCAACTGTCACACGGAGGAGGGAGGTGGTTGTGGGAGGCACACCTCACTTTCACTACGGGAGGGGCAGCACCACCCGTGTGCCCCCCCCCCCCACTCCCCACAATACACTGCCACAGGAGCATCTGTCGTACGTGATCCTGAGCGTGAGTGTGACACCAGAGGTGGGGGGTGGGGTAGGGGGGGAGGGGGAAGCCATGCTCCGGCCTTGACCACATTCCCTCACCAGGTCCGTGATGGGTGGCCAGCCACACCCCTCCCTTATATTCCCCCCCCCCAACGTCACAGACCCCCTACCCCACACACCCAGACAAAAAACCCAATCTCCGCCCCCATTCCCCCTCCCCCCCACATGCTACCAACACCACCAACCTCCTCACCCACGACACCTCCCCCAGCACTAAGGACACTGAACTCCCTTAGCTAACCCCCTCCCCCTACACAGGTTTCACCCTCTCTACATCACACCCCAGCCAGCAGCACCTCTGTCCTCTGTGTCCGCGACCCTACCAACCTCACTACCCCAGCTACCGCCCCCCTCACCCACCAATGCCACGGCGTCTCTTACCTAGCGCCCCCTGCCCCCCACGAACATTTCCCACTCAAATCCACCACCATCAATACCTCCCCAACACACCAACGTCCTAACACACACACACACTACACCAATACAGACCCACACTTCAACGACATCAACGGCAACATCTTCCCACATCCCATCGACGCAACAAGGGTTCCGAACGCATCACATGAACATCACCAGCCCCACTACCCCATAACAGGACCCAGCTCTGCTATTGCCGGGGCGTCGGGATGAGAGCGTGCCTCCTCAGCATCAGCAGTTCCCCCACTCATCCCGTGAGGGGATGCCACTGATGGCCCAGTCTTGTGAAAAATGACAACAATGTGAAGCGTGACAGAGCGCCGATGCACAGACGAGAGACTGAAGTAAGCACCGGCCAAGTATTCAAACACTGTACCACACCAGCCGCGGCGTCCAACAGCTTGCTCGACCAACGAAGCCGACTCGAAGCAGAAGCCTGGGCCCACGTAGGGGCAGAGGACCTCCAATGACTACTCCAGGTGAGCGTCAGAGGTCAACGACCAATGGCAACACACGGACGTAAGAAACCCCAAAGGCGGCCAAGTGGCACAATACGAGGCACCTCCTGCAGCCGCCTAGACATCGTAAGTCATGTATCTAAGCCAAGTCGGACACTTCCCAAGGTGTTAGTAGTCTATGGCCTCAGTTGGCTTTTTTGTTCTGTTCGCCCACTAAACTTCTTTCCACACCTTCCACCAACTTCTGACCGAGACCAATTTTCTCAAACTTTAAGTCCAATGCTGCGTGTTCTCTCTCTCGATATTTTCAGCACTTTGCTCCTCAGTCCATCCCTATCTTCCTTCTGTATACCTGTGTCAAATGACCCCTGATATCGTACTGAATACATGGGGCTCTCAGTCCACCTCTGTAACCTGACTCGTATATCACCGCAATATTCGCACTGCTGACCTAAATAGCCATTTGTGTGTGTAATGAATACATGACGCCTCATTTACACTGATGAGTTTCAGGTCTTTCCTCTCTGAAACATCTGCACATCTTTCTGCTGGTACCTCACTAAACGTTTTGCGTTTCTGATCTCTTCCACAACGACAAACAGCCTCATGAGGACCCATCGGTCTGTTCCTGCATGAATTCCAACGTATTCCCTTGCATATCATTATCCTGTCCATGCAATAAGTACTGACCCCAGACTGTACAGTGTTTCTAGATGTGCACTCAATATATATGGGGCTCTCAGCCCATCTTTGTAAATTGATTCATATTTACTAATAAAAGTCTAACTATAAATCTAAGTGTCAAGCGCCTGTATGTGTCGCCCTCACCACGGTACGTTTCTTGGGGAAATAAAGTTATCAGACTGCTAATAATTCCAATCTGCTCCTCTACAAAGAACGCAAAAATCTAGTCTTTAAGTAATGTCATACTGGAGGGTTCTACTGCCTGATGTGACGCTTACAGTGTCGTGGTGGGGGTGACACCGCTGGTGTATGGTGTGGTGAGTTAAGAGACGTGAGCAGGGAGGCACCACTGGCGTTTATGGTGTGGTGAGGGCGACCTTACAGCACTCACCTCCCACGGGCACCTTTCGATGATATTCTGTCATCCGATGAGACAAAGTCACTTACAAAAACACGACCAAGTGTCCTACAACGTTACGCTGCCGAATGAACACAGGGACAACGCCAGCCAAGCGACGCGAGGAGCCGGGGACGTCGTCAGGCCAGCCCTTGGGGTAATACTGAACCTGCTGTTATCATGGCCAGGAATCTTCTGATGTAATGGAGGGAGGCGGAGCGAAAACTTGCCAAGTTGCTTGGGGGAGGAGGAGGAGGCGACGCTATCAGGAAGCTCGGAAACCGCCGACCTGAAGGATCAGGGTGGGTTGGCCGGCCTGGAGTGGATCAGCTGGTGGATCTAGGTGGGCGAACCGGCATGGACTGGGCCAGCTGGCGGATCTGGGAGAGTGAACCAGCTGGTGGGACTGAGGAGAGAGGGGGGAGTTGTCGTGGGGCGAGAGCGATGGGAAGGGGGGTCGGTGGATGATGGATCACGTGAAACTAGGTCAGGCGGCGGGGGTGGATCACGAAGGGGGAAAGAGATCAGCTGATACAACAGCTGAGAGCGTGGAAAGGAGGAGGGTTGGAGGGGGGAAGGATGAGTCAGGTGAGTGAGGGGGATAATTAGTACGAACCAGCTGCGGAGGAGAGATGGGAGGTAAGGCGGTAAGCTGGTGGCGGAGACGGAGAGGGAGAGGGGGGGGGGATGATGATGCTGAAGGAGTGTGCTACAGGTGGCAGACAGACCACCTGGCCCGCACCACCTGCCGGTGCAAGAGTGGGGGAATGGTGGATTCGGGCGGCGCGGTGACAGCTGGTGGCGATGATGGTGGTCGAGACAGGGGAGGGATCAGCTGGCTCGACTGATGTTGGAGGAGGAGGTGGTGAGGGGGGGGGGAGAATGGAGGGAGAGGAGGAGGAGGGAGGGATGGGGAGGGCGGAGGGGGGAAGGAGGAAGTGATACACATGAAGAGCCTCGAGTGTGTGTGTGTGTGTGTGTACCCAGCACCACAATAACAGGCCTTGACCCAGACAGCGCTCCTCCCTCCCTCCTCCCTCCCTCGCTTCCTCTTCCCCTCTCCCCTCCCCCGCCGCTTCCCCCATTCCTTCTCTCCCCCCTCCCTTCCCCTCTCCCTCGCTTCCTCTTCCCCTACCCTTCCCCGCCATCACAGCCACTTAAAGACTCGGGAATTACATCAAATTACTCCACTTGCTACTGTGTACACGCACTCCGGTCTTGCCTCGCTCTTCGCCACAAGCTGCCTTCGCATTTCCTCCCACAGACACCTCGCGACACCACATATCCTCCACAAGACGGATCAGCAGTTCGTAAACATTGTACAAATCCACATTTCTCCCGATGGTCTGCTTTCCCAACATCGACGATTGACATATGGTCACATTTCTGTTGAAAACAAACGTAATGTATAGAGGCGCAACCTTGACTCGATCACGACTTCCGTTCACGATCAAAACTCTCGAAAAAATGGTACAATAATAATAATAATAATAATAATAATAATAATAATAATAATAATAATAATAATAATAATATTATTATTATTATTATTATTATTATTAATAATCATAATAATAATACAAATAAGTGATGATAATAATGAATGCTACCGAAATCATCGGTAACTTAAAGAGTGTTCGTTGAAACAGGACTTGCCATTAGGAGCAACACTGTGCCACACAACATTCCCTGGCCACGCTAACCTTCTGCACAGCGCGACAAAGAGAAATGTCTACATTAACTAGAGCGCGTCGTATCCAGTCTTTGCGCACGACCTGTCCACGCATACGACTTCTCTGCAAGAGGTTGTGACGACGACGACGACGACGACTGTACGACCCCTTGGGTGTGATGGCCCGGCCCTTTGACCTGACCTCCTCCACCCCACCCCTTCCCTGAATGGTATAATGACAGGGGAGGCTCCTCCCCAGGGATTATTTACGGTGAGCGAATCTTCCGGGATTCCGTCGTGGGACGAATACAGTTTTCTCTGGTCGTGGAAGACCCGCCTGACGGACGTGTGGTCGTGCCCTCAACACCCACCTGACGGAGGTGTGGGCGTGTGCCTCTCAAGGTACACACCCGCAGTGCCCATCCAGCAATCTTCCTCGCCTCAGCTCATCGTACTACCACCGTGAGGTCGAGCGACAAATGGCCCTACCAACGAGTTAAGGGTCGTCCAGGGTGGGTGAGGCGACAAGTGGCCCAGTCAGTAAGCCCACAGGGAATGCACACCTACTGTGTAAGGGACGGACAAGGGCCTTCCTATACAATACGCGTGTGCAAGGTAATGAACCTAACCCAACCTTTCCTGGGATTCAAAGGAAAGAAAACACAGGATGAACATGGGTCTCCCACGTCACAGGACAAGCAGTCACAGGGTAAGGAATAGAAAATGTCTCCTGGTGACACAAATGCTTACAATGTGAAGGACGGGGCTCGAGTCAGATTTCCTACATTGTTTTCTTCGTATCCGCAGAACTGAGATGTCTAAGAAACATGAGTGAATCGTTAAAAATGTCGAAACCCTTGAAGACTAATGTCCAGCATCTCCAGAATGTTTGAATCAAAGGAAATTTTACCGACTGAAACGATGGGAATATGTGTGAAGCAGGGATTGACAAACAGACACACATATCTAATCAAAACCTTTATGCATATAAAGAAAAGTGATGACGTAGACAGTGAACAGTTCGAGAGATGTTGGGATAGAGCAGCCAGAAGACACAACACGAAATCAAAGCAACAAACGTGTCAAATAACATGTAAAGAAATACTTTTACTGTATAAGAGTTGGTGGATGGAGGGAATGAGATAACTGAGGACATGGTTAATGCTGACAGCATACATAAATTCAAGTGGTTGTATGATGGAAGAGAATATTCGGGAGATGGGGTCCTACCAGTGTAAAATTCCCTCCCCGTACAGTACCATTTGGTAATTGCACACACACACACACACACATCATAATGATCACCATCAAACTGCAACAGTCTGAGCCGTGTCTACGGGTACTAATTTTAGCGAACGAGACCACAAAAGGGAATATTGGCGAGGCTTAAAGTGTGCTTCTCTACACGCTAAGACCAAGGGCACGTGTTTGGCCATCCATCAGGGCACAAGGGACTCCCAGTCGAGACGTGTTTACCAACGCTCACTGGTATCCTTGTGTAAACAAACACTGATATGGAGAGAGAGAGAGAGAGAGAGAGAGAGAGAGAGAGAGAGAGAGTATGCGTGTTTCCCACTCTACACAGTGACGTCTACCCACAACAAGTATTCCAATCGGGAGCGACCAAGTGCCCTGACTGGCGCTAACAGCGGCTATCGCTTCCTCCAGGTTTAAAGGCTCCCCGCATCTCCACAGTCAACGGGACGATGGGCCGCGTGAAGACAAGGGGTCCGTGACAGGCCGGGGATTGCACTTTTAAACTCCCCCCCACCCCCCAGTAAACATCTTCAGCATCCCACCAGTAGGAAACCTGATTATAAATACGTTCAGTGTCTTCACGTCGACACGACCGCTGTGTTGATTCTGGTGTCATGTGATATAAAAAGAGAACGATAACGTGGCTGTTGTGCGTGTTGCTATCAATGTCAGACTGGAGGATCTGGAGCAGTGGAGGGAGGGGAGGGGGAGGAGGGAGCAATCACATACACTCCCCTGGGTGGGGTGGGGTGGGGTGGGGGGGGTGACTAACAGCCTCAGACAACAACGTAGGCAGATTAGATCCCAACGGGTCAACTGTTGCTCTAACTTGCTCGACGGGAGACGAAAGATTACGACGTACTAATCAGTCGAATATACCCTCAGGGGGTCTGTCACGTACCTCCTCCTCATGACCCCACCATCATTCCAATGCCTTCTTCCTAAGTCCTCTTAAATGGCATCATCATCGTGTGTCCTTCCTGGCCTTCCTGATCTCGTTATAATATCTACCCGGCGATCAATGACGCGACCTCCCGACACCAAAACCTTACTCTCCTGCGTTATGCAGGTCCTCTACATCTGCGTGTAATGGCACATCACATTCCCATTACACACTCTCAACCATAACTTTGAGTCGTTAGGCTTTGCCGGGTCTTAGTCTGCTGTCAGACTGGCGCCCCGCTCTCACTACACAAATAACTCCATCAAGAGTCACGTTAGCGCAACTGGCTTGCAATTTCTTGGAAACGATTTCCTCGTCTGCGTAAAGGAGACTGTGTCAACGATACTACTACTGTGTCAGGTCCTTTCTTTGAACAAATGATTAATACGTTGGCCAGTGCTGGTCTACAAGACCCCTGTCATGAGAGACCTCTTGAGATACAATGAAGTATATATATATATATATATATATATATATATATATATATATATATATATATATATAAT
>JAYMFT010251822.1:0-10895 GCA_038088735.1 Panulirus argus
TGATTTGGACTTTTGTCCGTGACTGGAGCCTTCAACAGCAAAAAAAAAAAAAAAAAAATATATATATATATATATATATATATATATATACACACACACACCAGATATTTATGCCATAAAATATATTTGCGATGTGGAATAATATTTGTCATAGAGCGACGGTGGAAACAATGGCGGGAATAATGGGGTGTCCAGGTCTGGCCGGATGACACTTGGGTTTCCCAGACGGCATGGATGTGGTGTGGGGGGGGGGGCGCAGCGGGGCTCTGGTGTAGGAAGAGTGGGGTCCCTACCTGCGGAGCACGAAGGGCGTAGGAAAGTGTCCTGGCGTGAGTCACCACATCAGCTTTCCCAGTACACCTGGTACCAGCAGCAGCGCCTGGCAGCTCGCTCGTAGAAAGAGACAAGTGGAAAAGTAGCGACAAGGCTCTGAGTGCATTTCAGCAAGCGAGGCAGTATTACTCCTTGGTTGTCCTTCTCGAACACATCCCTCTCGTACCTCTAAACTTTCTGCCTCCTCATCACGCCTTCCTCATTCTGTCTTAATGTATCATCCACACATTCTTCTGAATTTCCCATGATTTACATACAGTAATGAGAAGATACAATACTGACATATTTCATGAGACACCCTCGATATACCAGCCACGGTGCCATCAACCATATTAGTATGTAATAATAATAATAAGATAATAATTGATAATAAATAATGATAACTTCATCCCTGGGGATAAGGGGACAAAGAATACTTCCTACGTAATCCCTGCGTGTCGTAGAAGGCGACTAAAATTGGTGGGAGCGAGGGGCTGGAAATCCTCCCCTCCTGTATCACTTTCCGAAAGAATTAACAGATCAAAGAACCAAATGAGGAATATCCCTTCTAAGACTCGGTCATTTGTTCTTGACGCTGCCTCGCTCAAGCGGGAAATGACATATATGTATGAAAGAAAAATATTGGTGCTGGTGACTTTGTGTAAAAGTTAAATTCCAGTTTCTTACCTAAAGCACCCAGCACCTCACCAAAAACAACCGGAACCTTACCTAGAACAACCGGAACCGTTCCCAGAACTACCGGAACCGTACCTAGAACAACCGGAACCGTACCCAGAACAACCGGAACCTTACCTAGAACAACCGGAACCGTACCCAGAAGAACAGGAACCTTACCTAGAACAACCGGAACCGTTCTCAGAACAACTCGAACCGTACCCAGAACAACCGGATCCGTATCCAGAGCAATCGGAACCGTACCTAGAACAACCGGAACCGTACCTGGAGCAACCGGAACCCTACCTACAACAACCGGAACCGTACTTAGAGCAACTGGAACCGTACCTTGAACAACCGGAACTGTACCTAGAGCAACCGGAACCGTACCCAGAACAACTGGAACCGCACCTAGAACAACCGGATCCGTATCTGGAACAATCGAAACCTTACCTAGAACATCTGGAATCGTACCCAGAGCAACCAGTACCGTACCTAGAACAACCGGATCCGTTTCCAGAACAACCGGAACCGTACCCAGAACAACCAGTACCGTACCTAGAACTACCGGAACCGTACCTAGAACAACCGGATCCGTTTCCAGAACAACCGGAACCGTACCCAGAACAACCAGTAACGTACCTAGAACAACCGGAACCCAACCTAGAACAACCGGATCCGTTTCCAGAACAACCGGAACCGTACCCAGAATAACCGGAACCGTATTTAGAACAACCGGAACCGTACCTAGAACAACCGTAAACGTACCTAGAACAACCGGAAACGTACCTAGAACAACGGGAACTGTACCTAGAACAACCGGAACCATACCCAGAACAACCGGTACCTTACCTAGAACAACTGGAACCGTACCGAGAACACCCGGATCCGTACCTACAACAACGGGATCCGTACCTAGAGTAACCAGAACCGTTTCCAGAACAACCGGAACCGTACCTAGAACAACCGAATCCGTTTCCAGAACAACCGGAACCGTACCTAGAACAACCGGATTCGTACCTAAAACAACCGGACCCGTATCTAGAAAAACCGGAACCGTACCTAGAACAACCGTAACCGTATCTGGAACAACCGGAAACGTACCTAGAACAACTAGAATCGTACCTAGAACAACCGGAAACGTACCTAGAACAACCGGAACCGTACCTAGAACAAACGGAACCGTATCCAGAACAACCGAAACCATACCCAGAACAACGGCACCGTGCCTAGAACAACTGCAACGGTATCTAGAACAACCGAAGCCGTACCTAGAACAACCGAGGCCGGACCTAGAACAACCGAGGCCGTACCTAGAACAACCGAGGCCGTACCTAGAACAACCGAGGTCGTACCTAGAGCAACCAGCACCGTACATAGAACAAGGGAAACCGCGTTTAGAATGATCGGAAACGTTTCCAAGAGTAACCAGTGCCGCACTCAGAGCAGCCGCTACCGTATTTAGAACAGCAGTCAACGAATCTAGAACAGCCGTCACCGCATGTAGAACAGCAATCAACGTATGTAGAGCAGCCGGCAGAGTATCTAGAACAGCCGGCACCGTATCTTACTCATGACAGCATAGCTACATGGCGATATTACAAAGTAGCAGTAGCAGAGCAGCATACCATGGGCGTAGCATCATGACAGCATACCGTCATAGCAACAGCATTGCAACATGACAGCATAACAGCAGCATACCAGCGATGTAGTTTATCATCATGACAGCGCAGCAGCCTGACTCCTAGAACGATCCGAGCCAGGTCCGGGGCCTGTCCCAGCCAGGCCGAAGAGGCCTGATAGTAATAATAATAATAATAATAATAATAATAATAATAGTAATAATAATAATAACAATAATAATAATAATAATAATAGTAATAATAATGATAATAATAATAATAATAATAACCTATCTTTAGCTTGGCTTCTATCGCATACATTTATCCAGAAATTCCTTCATTCTAGAAAATCCTTTACAGATCATTCTCCCGATTCAATTTGCATATTCTCTCTAGAAATATTCACAATTTCCTTTCTCTAGGAGATTCTGAACTGTAGAGTCAGTGTTTCTAGATAGATCGTCCTAGAAACCAAAGCTAATCTAGAATTACCCTTATCACAACCTTCCTCTTCTAGATACCTTATTCCCGGAGTCAACACTTTCCTACATCCTTATCTAGAAACCAGAGGTCAACACATTTTCTAGAAACCAGTTCTCTAGACATACGAATCTCTCCTTATAACTGTAATTTTTGAAATATTCAGTAATAACTGGGATGTAAAAAAACAGCATTTGAAATCACGTACTTGGACTTTAAAAAAGGCCTTTCATTAAAAAGGCCGCATGAAAAATTACCACTTATAAAAAAGGCTCAAGGAAATTTACTGAATTTTCCATTTACTTAAAGGCTATTAACTTAGTAATTTAAAGCAGCAATAGATATTAGACAAATGAAAAAGCTATCTAAAATAGCTCATAGCTACCTAAATGGATCAATTCATGGTTCCAATAATTTATATATATATAAATTTCCTAAAAATCAGGTCTTAAAAATTTTTGAATTTTCTATAAGATGGGGAGGGGGGTAATACTGGGTCATCTGAACCTTGACAGTCACTGAATCTTGACAATCACTGAATCATGAGTCACTAAATATTGACAGTCACTGAATATTGACAGTCACTGAATCTCAACAAGTCACTGACTCTTAAGTCACTGACTCTTAAGTCACTGAATCATGACAGCCACTGAATCTTGACAATCACTGAATCATGAGAGTCACTGAATCTTGACAGTCACTGAATCATGAGTCACTGAATCTTAGCAGTCACTAAATCTCAAGTCACTGACTCTTAAGTCATTCAATCTTGACAGTCACTGAATCTTGACAATCACTAAATCATGACAGTCACTGAATCTTGAGTCACTGAATCTTGACAGTCACTGAATCATGACAGTCCCTGAATCATGAGCCACAGAAAACGGGAGCAGACTGCCTGCTTAGTATTAGACACGTCTAAACGACTTGGCTCATTTCAAGACACTAAACGACCGTTTCCTCTTTGTTCGCCGTTATTAACGAGCCAAATAAAACATAAATTCCTCCAACAGGTAACCTCGTCACAGGCCAACAGGTATTCTGTTACCTGTTGCCCCCGTTACAATAATCTTACAACAGTTCTTTATAACCAAAAAAATAATCTATTTCCTCTAATTCAACCTTATGATTATATAAATCCATCTGTACATTAATCAGTAATTGAAACTACATAGATAATGCATTAATTTAGATTTAAAAACGGTTTTAATCATTTATAAAAGAACTTGATATATCGCAAGCCCAAAAATAAAAGCCGGTTCCAATAATGTGGCTCGGGCGCCATTCATTACGGATTTTTTAATTGCCCGTAGCCTAGTCCCCAGGTCGGGTCGTTCGTGACGGCCGGGTTCGTCAGCGTCACGCGTGACGTCACAGCGTCACAGCAGAGGCCAGGTTACGGTGACGGAGGAAGAACAACAGCGGGAAGCAACAAACACATGCGCAGCGCCGTCCGCCCGCGCCGTCACAGCGGAAGTATGCGGCAGGGCGCACCCCATATCGACCGGCAATTTTTACCAATTTTCTAACCTCGTTCAAAACTACACTTAATTACCTTTCACCTATATCAATATATTTCTTAATTCATGCGCTATATCTTATGAGTCAGCTTGATTAATTATCATTATCAGATAATTGATTAATAATAGAGAATAGATAGACACGGTGGCGAAAGGTGGCATCCCACCTGTGCCTACGCTCCCTTGGCTTTCCCGGCGTCAGGAGGAGGTTCCCCCTCCCCATCCCCCTCATCCCCCACCCCTCTCACTCCCTCTCCCTCTCTTCCAGCCTCCCTACACCCTACTCCCGTCTCTCTCTCTCTCTACGACCATCGCTCTCCTATCCCTCTCTCTCTCACCCATTAGAGACGACAGGAAGAGAAGATATATATAAATGTATATATATATATATATAAACAGCGCTCGCTCGCGTGCGCGCAGAGGGCGATATATAAACAACCGTTGCTTCACCTTCGCCTTCCCACACCCCTCCTCCTCCCCCATCCCTTCCCCCCCTCCCTTCCCTTCCCCTTCCCTAAGCTACAAGGTAACGCCGCAACTACATACACAGAGACACGCACACACGAACACACAGGAAGCCTCTTTGACTCCCCAAAAACGGGTGGACGACAAATGTCGTTTTGAGCGCCTTTAAATATGTCGTTTTGCTTCGTCCCACAGCTTACTGGCTGACGATCGCTATTGACGGGGTAGGTTCAACCCCCTAAACACACCCAAAACCCCACCCCAAGGGACTAGGTTCAACCCCCAGACCCCCCATCCCAAGTGGGTAGGTTCAACCCCAAAACCCCCTGAAACCCCACCCCCGAGGGGTTAGGTTCAACCCCCCACCCCAAGGGGGTAGGTTCAACCAACAAACCCTCCACCCCCCACCCACAGGGGGGTAGGCTCAACCCCCCAAACCCCACCGAAACTCCAACCTAACCCCTTAAACACCCCCACAAACTGTAACGGAACTGTTGTCATTCTTCTGTTCCCCGTTTATAAACGGTGAAGAACCCCATACTAACCCCAAAAGTCAATGAGCAATTGACAATGCATTTCAAAGCCGTATCAAAATGAAGTGTTTCATTCTTGTGTTCGATTCCCCACTACACGTCCGCTTCTCTTTAAAGGTGTGTGTGTGTGTGTGTGTTCTGAATGGAGCAAATGACCTCTAAGTGGGTGTACAACACCACTGGACAAATCCCCACTGGACAAATCCCCATTGGACACATCCCCATTGGACACATCCCCATTGGACAATTCTCCACTGGCCAATTCCCCCGCTGGACAATTTCCCATTGGGCAAATCCCAGCTGGACAATTTCCCACTGGACAAGTCCCCACAGGACAAATACCCACTGGAAAAATCCCGCTGGACAATTCCCCACTGGACGAATCCCTACTGGACAATTCCCCACTGGCCAAATACCCACTGGACAATTCCTCATCTTAGGTAATTGAATCGAAATTACTGTCACCTCTTAGCTAATAATAATCTTAATTACGATCAAATCTTAGTCAATCATAATTTGAATTCCAAATCACATCTTAATGATTATAATAACTAGATTCCTAATTACAATTTAGGCCTTATTAGTTAAACTGAGTGGAGTACAAATGACATATTAACTGTACAGAGGCCTGAAGCCCGGTTACAGGAAACGATACAGTTATCTCCCCATATATTTGCATCTAATTAGAATATAACTCATGTACGTTATCTTGGTAAGATCAGTACTTTATGGACGCAAGATAACACTAAAGACGCGATAAGTTATCAAGATAATGGCACAATTATATAAGGTGTGGGAGAGGGGAGTATGCAGCCAAGATGATATCGCTTTCCTCTGGGTGTTTGGGGAGATATCTGGGTGTATGGGGAGACGTATGGGTGTATGGGGAGGTAAGGGTGCATATGGGAGCTTAGATAATAATCTCCCCATAAGCCCCACTCTCTCAACCCAACCCGAACGACTTGGTAATTTCAACTAACACACGAGAACGGTTCCGTGAGACGTAAGTATGTGGTATCCGGGTCTTCACTCTAACCCCGCAACTCGGCCTGATCAAGCAAACTGTTCGTTCCTGTTGGTCTGCATCTCCCATGTGCAACCAGGCCGACCTGTTATGTACGTAAAGGCGTTAACCAACTGGCCTCTAATGCATTTATCGCCCTTCTTTGGTCCTTTATGGCCAGTGAGACGAGGGAAGGAGGAAGTCTTTATAACGGTCAATTCTCGTGTGCTTGGTCGCTTCACAGAAAGTGTGGGAAGCAGCAGCCAGTCATACATCAACGGGGAGATGTTGATAGAGTCGCTTAACCAACCCAACTGTAATGTACGCCGCACCCTTACCGCTGCTAGTGTGTGAGGATGTTGAGTCTCACTCCACTTCCCACATCCAGCACCCCACTCCCTTGCACTACCCTTCATATCAACCCCTTACCCCCCCCTTTACCCATTAGGTCCCTTAGTAACCCCCCTTCCCCCTATCTATGGTGTCCATCAACACCAAATGGATGGCCACTTGAGGCCTCTTGTGGCCAGTGGCCAGCTCTGGCGGTGTGGCCAGTGGAGGGAAGGGAGGGAATGAGAGGCCACTAGAAGGGAAGTGGAGGGAAGAGAGATGAAGGGTACACGAAGGGAGGGAAAGGTACTCATTGAATCTATTATAAGCGACCCCTAACATGTGCTAAGCAAATAGCTTCATTTCCTCTCTACATGACTCGCTTCTCAGGTACCACCTGGTACCCACCTAGTCTACCTGACCCCCTCTGAACCCTACCAGGTCAGCCTGGTACTTGAGTCGACCACTAACCAATTTCCAACCAAGTACTGGGAGCTGTGGTCTCCCTTAATGAGTCTAGGGGGCCGTCCAAATTGGCCCTCTGAATTGTATGTCTCTGTCATTGCGACTCTACATACCATGGCTAATTAGTCATCACTCCCCTAATTAACATGTTTATCTGTACCTTAAGGAACTATGCAAACTCTGGATTTATATATATACATTATTTCCACCCTTCTTCTGTCTTGTTTCACTACTGTTATTTCATACCACTCTTCCCTCTCTAATGGGAGAGGGACTCACTGATCCCACTCGGACCCACCTATCACCCACCTATATCGATGTGTACTGTACCCACTGGAAGCTCTATACCGGCCCCCCACCTACATCCATTTACCCATGTACCCTTGAACCATATCATCAGTGCCTCTTCAAACCAATAATCTGAAATAGGAATGAAATTCTCTACAATGACTTTTGAATGTCTCGCGTCGCAAAGTCTGTTATCTCAACGTATCTTTTCCTTAATTAGCTTTCTGAGCGTTAATGAAGGTAATTAGGAAGATCCCAAGTCCCCACGAGACACTGGGCATGGGGACGTGAATATGATAGAATGTAGAAATCGACTCAACGATGACAGGACGATTGAATATCAGAGCCCGTGAGAAAGTTATAAGCACAGACCACAAGTGGGGTATTGCAAAGCCACCCCCAACCTCCCCCTCCTCACCACACACACACACACACACACACACACACACACACACACCCTGACCCACCTTCCTACTGGCCTTGGTCAACACATGATATAATCAACAAACCGAAATAATAATAAAAGAAATGCAGTAGGAAATTACTGAGGACTGTTGATTGTAACTCACACGTGTGGGACTTGTGGCGTTGGGTGGGATCGCCCTTCTCTCTCCCCACCCCTCCCTCCTCACAACCACCACACCACCACAACTGGTAGTGTGAGGACAGGTCACCACCACACACTACCCTCGGCCATACCTGGAAAGGGAAAAGGACCCTCTCAGATCAACGGGTCTGTTTGTGTTGAGTTATTTCAGGTGTCGAGTGTCTGAGAATGTGGCACTCCTGGTCTGTGTGTGTGTGTGTAATGATATAAATCATTTATTGATTTAACACTAATAATAAACAGGTAAAAGACTTGATCAAGAGGAAGGTACGATAAGATGCATTTTAAGGAGACAGTCTTTGCACAAATCCAGACGTAGAGACTGAGGTATTTACAATGATTCCTGATGATGTTCACGATAGTTAGGATGGGACTGTTCTTTCAGCGGGCTGTACTAGGTCGAATAGGAGGCCCTTGATGTGACCGTGGCGCCGAACTGCAACTCGGGGACGAGGGATTTCTGGTGGCAGGAGGTGACGGTGGCCCCGGGGGAATGTTGCAGTAGCTTTTTCCCCCAACCTATCGTGGATGAGGCAAAGGGAATGGCGACATAGAGTCGGGAGGACCAGTGCACTGAACATCTCTCGACAGATGGTGCACACGCGGACTGAGAATGATCTTGGGTGACACTTCCCGCACTTGTTCCAGTAGTCCCTGTCGTGTGGTGGCCAGGAAGGACGACCAGACGAGGCGGAAGGGACACCAGAGCTGTGCAGATGTCCTGAGCTCCCGACACTATGTCGTGAGCTCCATCCAACCCACCTTGCTGTGAGCTCCCAGCACCGTGCCACAAGCACGCGACACCGGGGGCACTCACGACCTACGGACGATGCCACGATGGCACTACAGGATTCGAACCCTGACACATCGATACCACTTCCATCGAGCGGGTGGGTCGACCGGAGATTACAGTAATGCTCCTGACGAAGTACTGGTGGCATGTGGGGGCATACGGGGAGGGACGTGGGTACATTAGGTACGTACAGTGAGTGACCGGGAGGGGGGCGGTGGTGCAGCGAGGGGCGTCTGCGGCTGCGGCAGTGCCGCCCCTCCTCGCTGCGGCGAGAAGGCTGCGACAGTGAGAGTCCTGCGGTGTGGGCTGCGGCCGGCCAGGCAACTCGAGCTCCCTGGGAAGGAATAGGCTCCCGATGCAAGGGATCCACTGTGGGTTAACCACTGCGGTGCACAGCCACCCACCTACCCACCTAAAAACCCACCTACCACCCCAGCCACCCCACCCAGACTTTCCTGAAGGCGGGCGGGCGGGCGGCCCGCCCCCTCCTCTCTCCCTCCTCCGTGTGACTCGGTCTGCCCGACCTCCTGCGGTAGGATACCTGCCAACAAAGACCCCTTTGGGAAGAACTGCCCGGCCCGACCTGCGACTGGGGGTTCCCGGGGGCGCCGCCCCTCCTCGCCCACGCCACCTGCAGGAGGAGGACCAAGACAGAGGGCACCAAGGAAAACAGACACACACACACACACACACACACACACCCAGACACGCCGTGAGGGAAGGAGTCCATCCCCTTCGAAGGGCATGGAGAGGACAGGACCCAGCAGGAGCCTCGCACGCCCACGGCACCTTCAGGAGGACGACTTCCTAGCGGCACGATCGATCGGGAGTGGTGGTTTGCCACGAGACAGGAGGTAGTTGAGTAATCATGCCTTGACGTGGGTATAAGACCCTCGAGCGCGACGGTACGACCCTCGAACTCGACGGTACGACCCTCGAGCACGACGGTGCGACCCTCGAGCACGACGGTACGACCCTTGGGTATGTTGACCCCTTCTAGTACTCAAGGGGTCATTTCCTTTCTTCCCTGCCTTCCTGCTTCATTCCTTCCTTCATGCTGCATCTCTCCCTCCTTCTATCCCCCTTCTCTCCATCCCACTTCCATCTCGTTCTTCCTTCCTGGCACTTCAGTCCTTCCCTCATTTCTCCACCTACGTAATTCCTTCACTCTTGCATCTCTCGTTCCTTCTCCATCTTCTCGATTTCTTTCATAATTTTTCTCCTTCTTCTTTCACTCCTTCGTGTGTGTGTGTGTTTGTGTGTGTGAACACCCTCGCCCCATATACACCTCTCAGGGCAATAAAGCGCTAAAACACCACTCAGTCTCCATAGGTCGATAATCCTTAAAAGCCTGGTGCTCGAGAACCGACCTTATCGATATCAACACTGAAATATTCCTTCACACCCCCCTACCCTCCACCCCTCTCCCTCCCTCTCACTACTTAAAACGTGGCTCTCCCTCTCTCTCTCTCTCTCTCTCCCACGAGAGAGAGAGAGAGAGAGAGAGAGAGAGAGTGGGGTTTGGGGGGGAATTGTTTTTTATGGGGGGCTATTGCTAGGGAGGGAGGGGGGTGTCAGCTGGAGGGGGTTTTTAAGGGGGAGGCAGTGACCCTGTTTGTTTACTATCAGGGCCTTAGTTCAAGGCTAGGCCAAGGGCTGCCCTTGGAAGACTTGGGCCACCAGTCCCCTTTCACTGTGGAAAAGACAAGGGAAAAGTATTTACGAATAGTTATTGGGAAAGACATGAGAAGGTGGAGAGTTCCAAAGCTTCGACGTGTAGGGAAAGAAGCAGTTATCAAAAC
>JAYMFT010251833.1:0-24552 GCA_038088735.1 Panulirus argus
CTATGCGCTCGACCCTGGGCGGCCCGTGAATGCGTCACGGTCAGGAACGCTAACCACTACACCACGGGAGTCCATCTGATGCATCTCCATTTTATATGGAGCTTATTCTCTCAACATTATTCTTAGAGATGAAAGCCGGTGGCAGTCGCTGTAGTCCCTCACAAAGGGAAGCTCTCTTAAGATGACAGAAGACAAAAGCTACCCCATTTCCAAACTTACCATTACGTCTCTGGCCATATATTCATTTGTTTCAGTCTTTCACTGTTTCTCGAGTATGCACAATATGTAGACAATCTTTACCCTCCAAGATTGCTGCCAAGATTGTATTTCCACGTCCTTAAGGATGACGAGATTGCTTTCAGGGTCATGATATCTTGCGACTGAATCACACTGGCTCGTCGAAGGCACGTAGAGCCATCACCAGGAAGAGGTCACCTCATCATTTTGTTAGTGATTTTACCGAGCTCAGAGAGGCGCGTTGCGCCTGTTCCAACGGTAGTTCAAGAAGACTGTTAGAGCTAGTGAGTCAGCCATCAGTGACGCATGCGCCGTCGGCATATTCACAGTCAATGAGTTTGGAACTAAATCCTCGCTGTTTTTCTCTCTCCTTGTGATACGGTTGCAATGGGACCCCAGCTGATGTAACAAATCGAAAACTTCTCACGCAGACGATTCTAAGAGTCACTGTGAAGTATGATAGACGCGTAAGTAGTGTCAGAAACGATGATTTCGTTTTCATCAAAACCGTCTGGCAGCCTCAAGACTGAATCCCCCACGGCAAATCATCCAGTGGCCTATCTATCTGCCCTCAAAGTGAAGCGGTAATTCAAATATGGACGAAAGCCAAACCAAACTGTAATTAAATAACAGACAATTTGCGTCCTTTTCTCCTCAGAACACCTGTTGTGCAACTGATGGATCAACAGCGAATTTGACAAATACTCATAAGCAGTTTCCCCGTTGCCTTGTTTCATCCATTTCTCCAAATAATTTTCTTATCCATGTCACAAGGCCGACTAGCCCCCTCTCTGGGACTACCATGAACGATAGAATTTGTCGAGACCCTTCTGCCAAGAGGTGTTTCCTTGCTTCTTGACGCGTCACCGAAACAACAGCAGGTCTCTTACGCCTTTCCTGTCAACAAAGAACACAAAGTAGTAGCCCACTTTTCGTTCTTGAAACCCCGTGATACAGCGTACCCGTGATACAGCATACTTGCGATACAGCATACCCGTGATACAGTATACCTGTGTTATAGCATGCCTGTGATACAGCATACTCGTAATACAGCATACCTGTGATACAGCATACCTATGATACAGCATACCTGTGATATAGCTTACCTGCAATACAATATACCTGTGACACAGCATACCTCTAAAATCTTAGCGAGCAGGAATCTATGTTGTCTGATTGTAGGAATTTTGGCAATCCTTTGCCAAACGTCCTTACACCGTGACCTGACGCGCCCTCGCCAGCACTCTCACAACTCATATCCTCACGTCTTTCTCAAGAAGCGACCATTTTCTCGCAATGAACGCTCTGAGATCGTCACTTTAGTGACCCAGACCTCCTGAACTAACTTCATAATATCCGTGATCTTCCCCTTTGTATAGAGGTACAAGAGGAAGAATCGGCAGAGTTGCAGCTGTGGTACAACCGCACTGCAGGGGATTAGCTGGTTAGAAATCCCGAATCACAACAGTTAAACATATCACCTGAAAAGAACTCACCATCTTGGCACGGTCGCTGATACGATAATGCCACGCCCAGGACTGGATATCCTAGGGCGATCATGTAGTGTCCTGTTTTACGGTGGGAAAGGCGTACTTCAAATGTACTCTACCAAGTTTAAAATATAATGGGATGTTTATCTTAAAAGAGAAGTTTACAAGCAGAGACCAAAACACGACTTAGAAATCACGCTATATGGTTTCCCAGTGTACCTTAATCTGCCTTAAGCAACTTGGGATATGACCAGGTGCTATGAACTGAGATCCGGCGCCGTCCGGACTTCACTCACACTCCTGGGGTTCAAGTATTAACCATCTCAGCTGTCTACAGTAGGCTTCGCAGACCTCACATATTACCTGCTGCCCACGGGAGACTCCATTCGGTCCCCTCCTTACTTACTCACTGTCTTTGGGAGACCACCAGTACTTTCCACAGACCTCTGTTGGCTCTAGAGACCATCAGAACACTCACACCGCTGGGGAATTATCGGTGGTAAGACTGTGCGGCAGATAAGCAAGTCTCACAAGATTTCAGGCTGGATTTGCCACCGTTCAAGCTCGCTCGAGCCACCGCGGTGCATGTCACTGCTATACCTACTCAGAGGAAAGAGAAGGCGAGGAGAGATGATGATGATGAACACCCTGATGCATGTGTAGTCTGAGAGTGAAGAACCTCTTGAGCTCCTCGTGTCATCCAACTTTGTCTACATCTGCTCTCAACAAGGATGTCGTCTCGCTTTCGCTCCTCTTTTGGCCAAATGGTTTCTTTATCCCGTTTCACCTAAACCAACCAACCAGCCATCTCTCTGCCCTCGACCTGCTGCACAGCTGCGTACTTCGTGCATGTGGTGACGAGGATACACACGAAGCTGCTATACTAGGTAGTTTGAGCTGCCGCACAGCTAGTTACCTTATTAAAAGGTACTAATCATTACACTGACATACGTGTGACATACCCCATCTTGCTTTTGCTGTGTCTCATTGTTGTCACAGCGCTTGCATGCTGGCATATAGACTCATGAGATAGTAGCTATGATATAACTAATGCGTCATGTATTCATATGCCACTAAGTAAGCGCTATGAAAAAAAAAAACATTGTAGACTAGTATAAACCTTTTTGCATACCCGTATGTTGTAATGGAGACGATATAACATCACTTTATTTTACTTTTTCTAATGTCGGAGAAGACGAAATGAGCAAATGAATGCCCTGATAAACAGCCAATTATAATTCATGATTCATGTACTATCAACCTGTTAGATATATCACCGATTATAATTGACGGTTTCATATATGTTTTTGATCTTTGACTGTAAAATATACAAGTGGGAAAACAACCTGGCTTAAAGCTTTGAGGATGCTTTTCAATAAGAAGCCGGCTTGGATTATCTTGAAGCAAGAAATTCCTCAACGAGACAACTGTATTCCAACCCGTCCAGTCAATGCGACAGAGCGTCAACGGAGACCAAGGCTGGACACAAAGACGAGGTTATATAACACCACAGCAGCGCCTCCAGGCGTCGGCGTCTGGGATGTGACGGTAATGTCAAGGAAGGAAGACCCCAAGTCAGTGGCACGTGGGGGCTGCTTCACGTACGTGCCCGGAAACCGCAAGATACGATAGGACGAGCATTGGAACGCCACCCACACACACACACACAGAAAGAGAGAGAGAGAGAGAGGGAGAGAGAAAATCCTACACTTAAAGCTAACCACAGACGGTCATGCTTATAGCCGGTATTCTCCTTATACAAGCACAAGTCTGGCCGGTACGGCGGAAACTGTGAGAATTCGTGGGTAGAAGCAGTACACCGATGGTCCGAACTAATTTCGTCAAATTAGCGGGCGAGGCACCTGCAATAGGCGGGTTCAGGGAGCTATGTAAGTGTAATCAAGCAAGGCTGAGGGCAGTAGAGGCGTCAAGGTTGTGAACTTGGTACAGTAGGGAAAATGAGGCGTTGCGTAATTTCCTGGAAGTTTATAAAAACTTCAGAACTGAATGTCGAGAGCTTTTTATTTTTTTTTCCTGCGAGGCAAATATTGCACACACTGGCAACCACATACGGCAACTAGATGCCACGGCGAATGCTACAGATCTCGTACGTCACGGACGCTAATCATCTACGTTTAGCGTAACGAGCTTCGAAAACTACGAACTCCAAAAGCTCTTCATGAATATGTCTAAATTACGTTTACATTGCTCGGGCCAATTATAGACTGCATCGCTTAGACGAGTGACTCAATACAGAGCCGGATGGCTTGCTATGGGAGACGGCAGGAGTTGACGTCGACTCTCCGTGTGATCAGCAAACTTTACCTGTTGCTACACTGGTTTCTCCTCCGGGGGTTCCCATTTTCCCCACAACCTGCCCTGGGAGGAGGGAGGAATGGAGCCCGGGTGATCGTGACGACGAGGCTTGAGGACGGGGAGGATGCAAATTTGGACCACTCGGGACCGGGGAGAGAGAGAGATGGTGGGGAGGAAAAACCCAGGAAAAATGGGTCGATGTTCTTGTTGCTCTTTCTAAGAAGCTGTGACGTGGGTGGGAGGATGGGGGGTGGAGACAGACACAGAGATGGATCGCACGATGGATACGTAGATCGAAAGCCAAGTATATACAGTGATGGATAGAGAAATATATGTATATATCAACACCAAATGCTGCTAGGGATAAGGACTCTATCATTATTGCGAACTAGCAGTTTGCCATAGGTTCTCGTCAAACGACTTTTTATTCCTCTCTGCTTAGCCGAGCTTATAGTATTCTGGGCGGAGCCCTCCCGAAGGTCAGGAGAAGGACGCCTCGGTAATGTGGCTCAGTTATTAGAGCTCGCTAATCTCGGTCTTACCATACAAACTTGTCCTGCCACTTCCCATACGCCTAAGATAACGGGACGACCCGCTACGGAAGCACTCATATCATCGTCTGAATTTGCCCTTTGGGTCTCCTCGTCTGAGTATCTACGTTCGTCATCGCAGACGGAGAATGTTAGTGAGGAGAGTCTTGCCAAACGCGTAGGAACAGCAGTAGTATGCCTGACCCTGAGCTTTTTGCTATACTATAAGGCCCCGAAGGTGCTTTATGATGCAGCGAGTAACAAAAGCCTCGCAGGGGTTTCAATTAATCATTAGACCCACGAGGGGATGATGGTGAGTTTAAGGTATTATTTAACACATATAAGTAGAGGTGTCGACAGTGGTGAGCCGGGGGGGGGGGCGATCCTTCAAGTTCAGAATATCATAAGTGTTTATCTTTGGCATTCGTTTATGTACTACCCATGTACAGCGTCTGGCCGTATCAGGGTGATGTGGTCGACTGTAAACGTTTGACAGCTGTTGAACACTTGTTCTGAGATCATCTGTGGAGGAATCGACAGCACCATGTTATCACCATAGCTTACACTGTAAAAGACCAGTATTTTCTCTGAAGCATCCATTGTTCCCCATTTCAATACAACATCGAGATGATAAGTAGTACAAACGTTGCACAGGTAGAGAGATGGATGATCGGTTGGTCGTTTGGAGTTTAGGCTTGTCAACTGCGAGGATCAGTGACGCCGCCACCAGCGTCAACTAAAATCCACTAACCAGAAAGTCCTCAGTATCTTCCTCCAGTGTTTTGGTTCAGTATAAGACCACACATTACCCAGTATCACCATAAGGCAGGCTGGAGCATATTTAATGCTCGTGAAGGTGTTCCATGACATCCTAGAGCTTCGCTGTCCGAGTTGTCACTGTGTCCCCGCGACAAAGAGTGTAAGTTGTGTGCCTCTAGCGCTCCCCCTTCGGGAATAGTCAGCCGGATACATTTACGGCCATTTACATGATTTCAGTAAGTATTGCTCGCCAGATCTGATCTCCGCGTACTGTGTGTGTGTAGTTGGGCTGGATCCAGAGCACACCATTGAACAGGCTGAGTTTTCAGCGCTAACATTACGACCTCTGCCCCTCAGCAGGCTGGCCCGGTCGTGTAGCAACAGTGAGGAGAGAAGCCCCAGATTCCCCACACTGCCCGTTGGGGGTAGAGGCTGATGGTGCCGGTAAGTGGAGGGTACAGAACGTGATTCGTGCAGCCGGTGGAGATAGAGGGATCGGTAAGCGATGTGTGTGTGTGTGGGGCGATGGGAGTGCAAGGGTGTTGTCCCGAACGACGGACACATCACCTCTGGTGTCCATCTTCTCCTCTGGGGTTGGTCGATGATCGGGCAGACCTGGATTATGCTGAGGTGTGTGTGTGTGTGTGTGTGTGTGTGTGTGTACATAAGACTGTGACATTATACATGCAAAAGTTAAGATACGGGGCAGGACGTGTGTGTCAGTGGCGCTCTCGGGCCACCTACGGGTCAACATGTCGACCTGAAATCTACTCCCTCCCCGCCTTCCTCCCTCCCTCCCTCCCTCTAGCTTGATACTTGGATTAGATCCGACTGGACCTACCGTCTTCACACAGGGGTGTCTGCCAGTGAACTAGTGAACCACTGACTCAGTGAGAGTCTCTCGAGAGGACTATGTCGGAGCTGCGGTCGCCTCATTGTAAGCAACATAACCCTGACATATATTCTTCCGATCGTTGAACTTGTGACCCAGAACGACCCAGTAAAGATTTCCTAGTGGGTCAGGAGGGGCGACTGTGTAGCGGAAACACCTCGACACAGGCAGATACCAGCACCAGCGCCATTACCACCAAGACTAACCTCCGACATCCGTCACCAAAGTCACCTTGTACAGATACGAGTACAAGAATTGTCCTATACTTACTACTGTGAATGTCATAAACAATCCACGAACGAATGCAAATAACCTAGTTTTCCCACAGTTATGTGTCTGTCAACGACTATATTACTCTAACGCAACCAGCGTGAAAAAGATGCTCGTCACTTAATGTTCATCATTAAATACATAAGTCAACACAGTATTACTGCAGTTCGACAAGTATGTAACTTCACATCACTTGAATGTTCACCATTAAATGCATATTTCAACATAATACTACTGCCATACACCCAATATGTAACTGGACATCACTTAACGTTCAACTAATCATCACTAAATGTATAATGTATAAACCCTAGAATTTGTTGTGTAAAATTTCCTGAACAATATAGATTGACTTCACTCGTGTGCTTACCCAAAGCGCAGAAGTATCCAGCCCCACCTTGATCTTAAGCTCTTCTGGTATTAAATAAGTAGTTGATATTATGACCCACTAATTATGTAATTTAGGAGTATATTTTCAGTCGAATCGCCGCCTTAATTCAATTTACCGTTCTTCATTCAGGTATTCATTTACTTATCACGACGCTGCGTGGTGCTGCAGTTAGCGTTGCTGACCGTCACGCATGCGCGGGCCGCCTGGGATCAAACCCATATAAGTTCGAATCCTGGTCACGGCAGCTGGTCCACAGTCCAACCAAGCTGTTCCTTCTTCCCTTAGGGCTGGTCGTTAAAAATGGGTACGTGGCATAAGCCGGATTGTGTGTGTGTGTGTGTGTGTGTGTGTGTATACATACGAAAGACATGGGATATATATACAAAGTTGAGAATGATATGCGTGTAAAACTCTCTCCTCATAGCATACAGAAACAGCAGTCACAGAAATAGCAATCGCACACTACCTCCCTACGCTTACAATGTGAAGAGGTGATTACAGACAGGTAAGTATACAAGTTCTTAGAACATACTAAATAAAAAAATCTTGCATCAACGGTCTCTGAAGACACGAGAATCAGAGATGCTGATACCCCACTGTTCCCAGATCTGATCTTGACACAAGGTGAAAAATAAATAGTGCATCGTTACTACATCTGTTGAGAATTGTGATCCCGTGATGCTTGGCTTGATTATGTGGCAAATGAGAGCACAAAGAAAGATCAAAGAGGAAGTTAGACTCACAGGAGAGATATTATCGTGTATAGTAAACAGAAATAAAGAATTTCCTTTCTTTTTTGAAATATGAAATGGGGAAATGGAATTCTGAAACCATGACATTACTCACTGTCGTGGAAGTTTTCTGTGGGACTCAAAATAAAAGGGTACAAGCATGGGTATTTTTAGCCACAGACTGAGCCAAGGTTGCAAAATATAGAGAACCGGTTCGTTAGAAAAAAATGTCGAAAAGCGGAAGAGCTTAGGACTGCACTGTGGAGGAGATATGTTCTACAGTACAACCAGCCATACCCTGAAAGCTATAAGATAACAATGTATGGGCGCGGCAGGATAACAAAAGAAGAACAGAGAAACTCTAAAAAGGTTTATGTGGATATGACAGATGACCCGAGGCTTTTCCATAAATTCATCAGGAGTGAATAGCCAGTTAGCAGCTAATCTGGCTACGTGATTCAGAGCTGAGGAGGGTGATGTAAAGACAGACGTACGAGGAACTGAACGGCAAGTTCAAAAGTGTCTTCACTGTTGAAAACACAATAACCCAAACACCAGTGAGATGAAAAGAGAGAAGGTCGTGCATGGCAGTGAGATTTCTAGAAAAGAAAGACAAAAACAGAATGCTAAAGGAATCGCTTTGTCAGATAGATCTGGGAGTCGACACTGTAACTTACATGTCCCCGAAGCCATGGGAGACTGCAGAGGAGACAAACTGCCTGCTGGCAAATGTTAGAACAGAACTGAAGCCCATGGATAAGGAAATATTCCCCCAAAATCAGGCCATAACAAGAACACGTTTCTAAAGTTTGGCCATCGCGCCTAAAGAAACACAAAGAGTTAACAAAGAAGGTCCAGAGGAGGACAGCGAGGATGGTACCATCATCAAGATAACTGAGTTGCAGTGAGAGGTTAGAGGTCGTAAATTTGTGCCACGATAGAAGGGCAAAGCTTTGATCATGGCCTCTGAGTTCGTAAATTAGTCTGAAGATGTCAGCAGTGTCCAGTTTCCTCCTCTTCCAGTACAAACAGGTCGTCACATATACATTCCCTGAGGTAGCACTCAATAGTGTTACCACGTGAAGTCTGGTAATTCTTACTTTGGACGGAGATCTTCTCTGGTTCCTCTTCAAGAGTTCTATATGGACGCCAGAGTCGTTAGTCATTTCCGTCACGTTTACTTTCAGGTTCTTCGTGTACACGATGGGGTCCATGTTCGTCGACGAGAGCCTCTAACCTCCAAGCGAACGCCTGACGTGTTTCCATGCACCAGCGAAGGGCGGCGACGCCTCCTGACCCACTTCATTACTTCCCCTCCAGTCATCCGCCGCAGCAACTAGCTCCCGGGAAGACCGGACCACGCCCACATTATCCGCTCTACCCATCGTTTACCTTGAACTTGTTCACCACTGTGCAGCCTCTTCTGGCCGGCGCTACGGTACACTAACCCATAGCGGGGCCACTCTGACTGTTGTTAGGTGGTTCATACATGATGATGTCGAGTTCCATCGCTGAGATCTGCCGGTCCAGAACTGAACGTTACGTAGCGCGCAATTGGTGGTCTGCGTCCCGTGTAGTGTAAACACAGGTTCGGTGTTAGTGCTGCGTTGTCGCAAGGGAGTTGACGCTCTGGCCTGAGACTTGAGTGCCTCGAGCTTTCTCTCCTACCCACCTGTCCAGACTCATGACTGTCTTCCATACATGAGGATTAAGGGTAGCGAGATCGTCCTGATAGGCTGTTCCATCATGCCGATCCTTAACTGTCTATGACTCGTTAAGGTGCATTAACATGCTAACCGTAGGTCTTCTTCTCATTCGTCTCTAAGACGCTGGCTGCAGCAGCGAGAACGCCTTCACGCAGGTCCTCGTCTGATCAGCTTTCGAAAGAACTTAACCATTCCAGGCGTGCTGGAACCTCCATCCTGGAAGAAGTTGTCCCACATTTGTTTCGTCGGTTACCTCTTCCCTGAATACGGTCTGCGTACCTCTTCACTTATGACTCGTAATGTAAGAAGCCGACAAGGCAGCCAAGATGTTCTTAGATGGCCACAATATCAGTCATGGAGAGATACGTACAAACATCGTCGGCAAGATCGCTGCATTAACTCGACTAACCTCCTACATAAGCTGAATCATTAACCAAGAGATTGTCGGGGATCCACGATGCTTCACAAGAAGCCTAACACACTCCTACGTCAGACCAGGACCAGAAGCAAAACCCTTCCCTCAGAGAATCTGCGAGGTGCAACTGGATTAAGCAACTGACGCTTACGATACTTTTACCTCCTCACCGGGGACCTGAATTGTCAGAGACTAGTTTATTACCTGAGAAACTTCCCTTCCGTCACCAGTTACTAGCTGAATACGACTAAACTTTGATAAGTGACAAGTCTGATATGATAAAGCCCTAGTGAAAAACTAGTTGAATACGACATAACTTTGGAGCTTACGTTGGAGAAGAGCACAAATTTCTCTTCAGGAGAACTCCGGTGGTAACAGGTTATTCTCCCCAATTAGGCTGGGCGGCTCCTGTTCGTCCTCCAGTGCTTCAAACGAGGTGAAGACTATAATTTTCCCGGTTGAATGTGGCAACAGTTCTGGTTTCCTAATTTCTAAGACGGGCGTACAACTTCTCCCTTTGTGACTGTATCTTCGGTGGACCAAGGATAAGCAGAGTCAGCCCCATAATAGAAAAGTCCACAGTTCGCTGTGCTCGAGGGAGCCTACGCCCTCGGAGTTAGGATGACAAAGATAGAGCTACAGAGTTACACAGACCACACTCGGTCCATGGTCCAAGCGAGGTGGTCTGGCGAGGGATCAACCTTCCTCAGGTCAACCCACCCGAAGACGAGGAACGCCAATCAACCACCGCCCCTGAGGACAGGCCCGAGTAGAGAACAACACCCCCTCCCCTTCGCGAGAACAAGTTCATTTCCCTTTGCTCTGTTTCAGAATACCAGGACACTCAACCCTGTGGTGACATAAACACGTTGGGCATACCCTCATCCTCTTCTCTACCCTGGAAACCCCACCCACACACAGCAACAACACAAAATCTTCTCCCCAGAAGCTAAGGGAGATGTAAGGGTGTCGTAATTATATCATCTCCTGTGAGCAGCAGTAGGATACATATATATATATATATATATGGGAGCCCTTATTTGCTTACACATCTGAGGTGGTTTGGACCCGAGGCATACCTTTGGCTTCTGCTTCTCACTCCTGTGTGGAGACTGGGCTCGAGGGGTTGGCGTTATGATACCTCTTCAGACAGCTGAGCTGTGGTATTCTCCTTCTCCTCCTCCTCTGTTTATTTAACCCTCCTTGCTTCAAGAGTCAGGTCTTACGAACGCCCGCAGAATCCTGATTACTTTCTACTTCCTCTTTTCATGTCAGAAGTTTTCTTCCACTCGAGATGGCTTGTGATTGGGGGATATATTTTGCCCGTGTCACTATAGAGGGGAAAAAAAAAAGATAGTGTTTTTCAGAGCTGCAGAGGGAGATGGTAGTAATTCGCTTGGCTGGGCGCCTTTGTCCACACGTTGCACGAATTACTCGGGGGTCACAAAAAAGCTTCTGGGATTTTCTTGATGTGATCCGGAAATCAGAAGTATCATTACACAAGAGATGTCTGTCGTCCATGAAGCGATGTGGTTTCTGTTCAATAACTCCCAGGAATTTGTTGCTAGCCACATCCAGTGGAAAGTTATTCCATTAATCCAAGACTCTAATAAAGGCTTCTCTCATGTACGCTGCGCATTCACTCGTTCTCTTTAGCTTTTCGTTACGACTCCAGGTGACATTTCTAAGGTTTGGCTAGAAAAAACAACTCTGTGTGACACCGACTCTGCTCATGCAGGATTATCAAACTAGGATCTGAACCACGTCGACCCTTTACACATTTTATGGTGGACAATCTACCTGGTTCCATCAGTTTGACCCTGTCCTCTAAATGTAATATCTTTAGTTCCGGAATGAATTTAGTTTTCCCACGTCGTATCTTCTCGTGGTGGTTGAGGTGTGTACGTTTCTATACAGTGCTGTAATTGAGGCTTAACATATACATTGTGGAGTCTACGAATTATCTCTTTACTCTCGTAAGTAATATCATCATTCATAATCATACCTACGATTTCTTTTTCCTTTTGCTTTTTTCCCCAGCATCTAACACCTTGCTTAGAAATTTAAGACTGATAATCACATTTACAACGAGATCCTTCACTTCAGAAATTTCACCAAACTATTGTTCCTTTCAATATATCTTTTTTCATCATTTTTGTCTTTGTACTGGATCTCAGTTTTCCCAATAAATTCCATTGCCACTTGACAGCCCAGGAGATCAGTCTTTCAAGCTACTCTTGTAAATCAAATCAGTATCTAAAAGTTTCTGTTGGGAGTAACTAACTTGTCTCCTTTCTGCCAATTTAGATTTCTGACTCCAGATCCCAGCGTCCAAAGCTTTCTAACATCTAACATTAATTCATTCAGATTCACTTCCATTTGAAGTCAGTCTGTCTGTCTCCGTCTACGAATTGTATCTTTGCTTCGCGATTACTCTTTATGATTGCTATTTGAGTGATACGGGGAGAGAGTTTTACACTCGTGTTGCCCCGTCTCTTAACCTTGTATATATGTACCATGTCTCTATTCCTGTTTATACATATACGTATATACATACTCACACACATACACCCTAGCTTATGCTGGATATATACGTATGTAAGTATATATGTATACATATATATATGTTTATACGATGATTCACAATGCACACGTGAAATACATATGTAGTATAATCTCACAGAAAAGGAGACGAAAACGAGCAGCTCCAAGCTTTCGAGTTTATGTCAAGTCATCTGAAGATTATACTATTATGTATATATGTATGTGTTATGTGTGTATGTGCGTTAGTGGGCTTGACCTGCAAGTGGTTACACCGCTGGTGAAAAGTCACCTTGAACGAGGCCGTATCATGGTTAATGGACGGAAAGGAATGCAGTCTCTTCAAGGACGTTTCTGACCCATAGAGACCAACCATTTCACTGCTCTTCCATGGGGTTGCAGAGCCTCTGAGGTGAAGCAGCCCCATAAAAGGAGCGTCTTAAGCGTCCGCATCACAGGAATGACAGACTGATGATTGTACGTGGTGGCTTCTCCGGCCGGCGGTCGTCTTGGTCACTCCAGCTGGCCGGACGCCGTCCACCACAAACGCCGTCCTTATCATATGACCCCCAGACCTCCTGCAGGAGCCTCGACCTTCTGCGTGGCCCGCCTCTCCTCCTACTCCACGCTTTGCACCATCCTACCTCCTCGCGTGTCAGCCCCCCCCCCCTCCCCTCATGGCCATGTCCTCCCACCCCACCAGTCCGCACTATGGAGACACCCAGCAAATGTCCCGAAGGAAAAATACAATTTGAGCAGGATGGAAGTGGTTGTTGGAAGGTCCCCTTCAACGATCTGGCTTTCCCAAGCCTCGTGGCCCATGTGGAGGCCACTGCCCGAGAGGAAGTGGCACTTCAAAGATACAGTAGGTATACTGACTACTTATTTACATGTGCTGAAGATTAGACAAATCTAGAGAGACTCGCCTCCAAGAAATCTCAGGTCTGTTGATTTACCTGTTGTTCGTAGTTAATCGTTGTGTTTTCAGTAGGGCTGAGCGTCGTTGTGCGGTGGCGTGTGGCTTAGCCTTACACTGACCACATCGGCTTTTCACACACACACACACACACACACACACACACAGCAGGAACAACTTTAGCTCAACAACAGGAACTTACAGCTGAAGGTGCTAATGGTAAGGTATCTGAGGATTTGAGATTATATCCCTTTTCCCCTCGTCCTAGTGGGAAATAGGTGCTGGGTCCTCCTCTCACCATAGTAAGGAACAGGTGCAGAGTTCTTCCCTTATCCTAGTGAGGAACAGGTGTTGGGTTCTTCCCTCATCTTAGTGAGGGACAAGAGCTGGATCCCTTCCTCACGCTAGTGAGGAACAGGTGTTGTGTCCTCCCCTCACCCTAGTGAGGAACAAGAGCTGTGGCCGCCTCCATCCTAGTGAGGAACAGTGGCTGTGTCCTTCCCTTATCCTTGCAAGGAACAAGTGGCATGTCCTCCCGCGAAGAGCAGGAGCTGTGACGCTCCGGCATGTGACGTGCTTCGCCAGAGGATACGGCATCACACTTACTTCCTTTTCATGTTGCCAGCTTTGAGTGCGTGGTGTGAGGAAGACTCTGAAGGTGTCTAAGACGGCCGCTAGACTCTGTATGTGATTAACATTTGCTGTTACTGTTAAGTGTATTACGGGAAGATAGTCTTACACTCGTGTTGCCCGGTGGAAGCAGCCGCTGTTGCTAACACGCACAGGGATGTAGGGATGTTGATGTCCTTGAGTCACTGAGTCCTGCTTACCTTGGCATAGTCTATACCTGCTAGAGAAAACACCGATTTGATAGTAATCATCTAGTGTGTACGGACGATTTAAGAACTTAAACACAGTACAGATCGTATGGTATTTCTGTAGGTTTTTATCACATTAATCTACGGGGACAAATGTGTGTAAGGACGGCCTTGTCTAGTCTGAAATGTCGTGGAAGACCTGGCTCCTCCCGCCACACACACACACCTGGCCGCTCCCTCCCTCCCTGTCGCCCGTGAATGATGTTATCGCAAAATTTATAACGAAGTACTCGAAGACTCACCAACATCTGGTGAATTCCTGTGTTTGTGTGTGTGTGTGTGTGTGTGTGTGTGCGTGTGTGTGTGTAGTTATGGTTACTATAGAGTCCTTAACTTTCTAGGTCTCTTACTGTTATAACAACTGTTGGGAGACAGCCTCTTGATAAATAAGTACCGGCTATTTGGTTAAAGTCTTTAACAACATTACCCCGAACTAAGTGTAAGAGTGTAGCATGTAATACTACTAGTTGAGTCAAACGCTGTGGTTGATTCTTATGCCAAGTGCATTGCTACGGGGGCAACAAGTGGAGTGTTCATCTGACAGGGGAGGTGGATCATAATCCGCTAACGGTGGATTGCATAATGTGGCGGCCACGTTCCCTTTGTGAGTGAGAACACAAGGGGGTTCGGGCGGTCACATGTTTGTGTCATTACATAAAGCAGAGTTCGTCTATTTCACGAGCGCGCAGACATTCTTTATCAAATGATTGACTAAGTTACCTCATGCAAGATTTCAGATATCTCTCCATTTAACAATAAGGTCTTATGACATTTTTTTTTTGCAGGATTTTTCGCGCCTGTTTTCAGAGAGGTGAATACTTTAACAATCTAAGACACAGTTCTCTGGTATGGCTTTATCACAAAAGAACACACGCCTCACACACTTCACATTTCATGTTTAACATTTCTGTACAAACTAGACTGCTCGTTGGATCTGCAGCATATCTTGTTCTCAACTGACCTTGTCCCTCTCTCCACACATATGTTTTACTAGTTACACTCTGCTGGACAGCGATTTACTTGTCTCTAAGTATTCGTCTATGCTTGCTCCATATCTATCAGCCGATAGATAGATTCAGGTCGGATGTGGGTGAATATTGGTTCGGGAATAGGGTAGTAGATTTATGGAATAAGTTGCCAGGTACAGTAGTGGAAGCTTGGAAGGTCTTTAGGTAGCTTAAAGCGTAGGTTGGGTGTGTTTATGGGATCAAGTCGGTTGGTTGTAGGGTGGACAGACTCAGGACCTGCCTACCATAGGCCAATAGGTCTCTTGCCGTGTCCTCATTTCTTATGTTCTTATGTAATCTTAAAGTCTCCTTGACATCCCCATGTTGTCTGCAAAAGCTTCCTTGATGAGCACAAACGAAACTACGGCATCAGTTTTGATGGTGTCCTCCGGGAAGTAACACAAACGCAGGAGCGGAATCCACCTCACTAGCGAAATATGCATATCTGTATCTCGCTTCGTAAAGCAACACCGTAAATGCTGAAGTGGACCAGCTTCAAAGGCGGGCCCGAGTCAGCCTGCGTGGCCGGAGTATCGCTTCTCTCACGATCACCTTGGCTGAACTTAAGTTTTAGCTCCAGCAACTTATTTGGGGGGGGGGGGTTAAGGCTCCCCTCCGCAACAGCTACTCTATATGGAGTTGTTTTGTTGACTCATGCCGATCCCACCACGTTCCCCACCCCCCCTTGCCTCATCCGTCCACTTCCCGCTCAACCTGCCATATAATGTGGACGATATGTACTGTTTTTATGATCTTAATCTGGTCCTCAGAGCACCTTCATTGCTGACGTTCCTGGAGATTTGGGGTGGTTCAGTTCCAGTGAATGACCAGTGAATGAAACAGATTTTGAAATATGAATAACCAAGTAATCCCACATGTCTGTCTTCGTTGCAATGACTTATATTACGTAAACATAACGCTTAGCTGTAGATAAAGCTGATAATCGGGGTACATCAGAGTCGGCGTTGATAATGGCTACCTGTGGCCCCTGAGATATGTCATATCTATAAGTGGATGATACATTTACACATCTAATTTGTATCGTGCGCAACTCGTGTGCGTTTGGCGTCTGAAGGTGAGCCACACACTGCGACACACCCATAAACCTGTCGGAGGCTCGGGTCTGTCTTTCTCCCTGTTGCTGTGGTCTGCATCATCACTACGGTCCCTCAAGTGCCTAAGCCACGGAACGATTGGTCTCTTCAACATATGCCGTGGACTATTCTGAGTCTACAGGTAACTCGTGAAGTCGCTAAATGATCATTAACTGCTGTAGTTACGTAGCCTCCTTCAGGATCAAATCGTACGGTCTTAACAAGCTCTGTTTTGATTATTCTTTTTCGAGTCGTGCACCACGACGCGGCAGAGGAGTGTACAGCTTGCTCCCATCTGTCCGGGAGTCGTGCATCCAACAGTCAGCTGAAGGGAATCGTAGCCACGACACTGGAGCGTCTCGCGTCCGTCCGCTGTTCGTCGTCCTTGGTGAGTCTAGATGCTGCCCGCGTGGCGCAGTGGTTTTCAAAGGCAAAGTTTATCCGGAGAAACTCTCACGTCACAGAGATCGGAAAAGATTTGCCAAACTCCAGGAGTGAGGGAGAGAGAGACAGGGGTTGATATGTACGTTTCTTCGTGTATCCCCGACATGACGTAAGGGCAGCTGTATGAAGCAGTCTAGGGCGACCATCGTCCTGATGATCCACTGAGACAAGGTAGTGGTACTCGTACCCCTTGGAAAACTCAGACGATTATATGTCAGTCTATGAGTACCAAAGTCTATATCTTTCATGAAGTTGATGAATCGTCTTATCCTCACTGCTATCGCAAGGCACTGTCATGATACTCGGCTGCATAACAGACTGAAGACATATCAGTGAAGGACCTCAACACATGCGTCGATCGTTAGAGATAACGGTAAACCAAGCGACGTTTTTGGTCTGGTAGGATTCAGGATTTAGATGACGGAGAGAAACTGAAGTAGGCTCCAGCATCAGCTAGAAGCGCCTTTCTTGAAATAATCAACGCAAGCAGATGCAAATCTTCTGGTATGTGAAAAGGCTATTCTCCCGCTTCAACCTGTTCTGAATGAGACGTAAAAACAATAAACATATATTAAAAAAAAAAGTCCTTTAAGGTTTCGAAAGGAATGCATTTAAGGATTCCCTTGAGGGTTTGAAAACCCTTAGCTCAGCCTTGGTATTCTTATCACTTTACCAAGCTCTGATCACAGTGCTTACTTCTACTTCCACTGCTCACATAGGAAGGCCGACGGCAACTACGACACAGGCAGAGTGTCCAGGTGTCCTGGTGTCCAGAAATAGAGTTATGCCGCACCTTTTCATACTTTGGGACAAGTTCAGGCTATTCTGGGACAAAATATGCAATACATAGTACTAAACATGAATCTCTGTTTATTGTATGCGAGGGGGGAATGAAATGATATTAGTTTACCCTTATTCTTGTTTTCTGTCTCTAAACTGTCTCTTAGAAAATTGTTCGTCTGAGGGAAACTTATCTTATATATTCTTCTTATTAATGTTTTGTTTATTCCCCCTGAAAGAAACCACTGATATCATTATAAGTTCACCATATAGTTCCTTCAACATACAGGCACAGCATTTTGGAAAAAGTCAATTCTAGTTTGTTTGAAATCATCTATAAGAACATTGCAATTGTCTGTAATAGCACACTGTAGATGAAGCAGATGTGTCGGTATGGGTACTCCACAAGAACCAACTTTAGCAAATATTTTCATGTATCATGTTGGAGAAAAGTGCTTTAAAGAAATGTACTCTTAATTTTAGGCCTTCAACTGACTATAGATATGTTTATGATACGTTGTTGTTGTTCAAAAGTAGACATTAAATTTAGCTTTTCTTAGACTACTTCAGCTCAAAGTTCCCTAACATTCAATCTAACTGTGATATTGAAAAACAGAATAAACTTTCGTTACAAGATATATTGATGCTTACAGAATCAATCGTAGTTTCTGTACATCACTTTGCAAGGAACAAAAACGTACAAGGCTTATCACCATATATGATTTTTTTCCTGACAGTAAAATTGCCATTTAACTCGATATCTACACTGGTTGACCGAGCATTTCAGATATGTATAGGAGATTTTGATAGCCCTTGTACTTAGATAGAATAACATTAATCTTTCTTGTAATAGTTTCACAAAAATGTCCTTGCAATCACCGTACCTAATAATGGAATATCTATCAAATCATTTTACCTCTGACTTATTAGCTTTTCCCTAAAAAAGGAAATTGTTACTGATTGTGGGAGGCAATTATTTTCAAGGTAGATATAAGGACAGCAGTTATATCTCATATGTTGATAACCTCTTTAGATATAAAGATAAGATGCTATTGCCCACCCGTCAACTTGTTCTTGCTCCTTACAACACCTCATCCTAAACCAACCACATCCGCCATCCTATCATCTAATTCGTTCAGCACTCCAGGTAATTACTCACTCCATCTCATTTTCACCTCTTCTTTGACTGTTGTCACTTCCTCATTTATTCCCCTTGCTGATGCTTCTATTTGTTCTCATGTTCTTCTCACGCCGTTCGCCTCCTTTCAAGCAATTTTTCTAATTCCCTCTGAAGTCCACCGGCAGTCTGTCATCCCACACTCATTCGTCTTCTTTTTCAGCTCCTACCGCTATTTCTCGTAAACTTCCTAATCACTCGCACTCCATCTGTGCAGGTACCGTCCATTCACCTCTCTCTTCCGTTTCGCTTGCCATTCGGCATCCGCATCCCACCACTTGCTATGGTTTTTCATACGCCCACTTCTCACCTTCTGCATACCACACATTTCACCGGCAAAAGCAACTCAACACTGCTTTCCTCATTACGTTCAACTTCTCGCCCAATTTCTTTTTTCATTTACTCTCTCCTTATGCCACTCTTCGCTTGCCGCACACGAGCATCTTTTCCTGTAATCACGACAAATTTTCACACTCATCTCAATCAAGAAGTTGACAGACACCCCACTAGCTGCCCGTCTCAGCACAACACTATGGTTTCCAACAACTCCCCCTCTGGACAACTGCCAGTTACAGCAAATCCAACAAATTTCCCTGACCTTCAATCCTACTCACCCACACGCACGTTTTTTTTTTTTTTTTAAGTAGATAATCCCAATCACCAATCCTTCTTCAAAACACAACTCCACATGCTTTTTCCCATTTTCATTCACATAAGGTATCCTGAATTGCTTCATCATCCACTCTTGAATTCAAATTCCCCGCCAAGAGGGCTGGATACCTTGCATCGCAATTGCCAAGCACTCACTCAGCTCCTCCAGAAGACTCCTCTCTCTTCCTCACTCCTATCACTACCGTCTGCATAAGCAATGACAATCAACCGCCTCTCGAATTCTACTTTCATTACCATCCCATTAGTCTTTGACTCGGTGTTACACGATACTTTATAAACATGTTACAACCCCAGAACAAGCAGTTCCAGCAATATTTGGAGAAAATGTCAACAAAAATCAAAAGATCTTCCCTTGTAAATTGGTGATTTTAATGACGTTCAACAACAGGAGGTTAAATCTATAAATCTACAAACTACGACAGTTGCCGCCGAGTAAGGATACAGGTACGATGCAAGATTTAGAAAAGTTATTGTTATCAGATATTTCTAAACGAGTTAGACTAATTTCATATAAAAAGTGAATAAACGATAATCAGTATATTGCAGAAGTTATCGTATGTCTGTAAATGTGCCCCCAGCAATAGCTAAACCACACAATGCTTGGGAAGCTTGTGCTTCAATTGAATACTGAGTGGCCGTTGGCAACTCAAGGGTAGGCCGTTTTGATAGCTGTATTTTCTCGACACCTCGAAACTTTGGAACTTTCAATCCTCTCATATCTTACCAGTAACTATGATCTGGCACATTTCAAAAGACAGGTTTTTCACTTCCTCCAAAATTCGTAAATATTTTCCCTTATCATTTCTTTTCTCTTTCATAATCCTCTCTATATTTCAATTAAAGCCCGACCTTGATGTGGACTTTTGTCCATGGCTGGAGCCTCGAACGTAAGAAAAAAAAGACTGTCATATAATTCTGTTATACGCACGATATAATGGACTTATGGTGGCATGCAGACGTCATTTGAAGGTATCCATTATCTCGCACCAGAAAAGTGTGTTCATGGGGTCACTGTATCCTCCTGTTGTTGACGCTCTTCCCATCTGAGACGAGACTTCATATCATGTTCGTACCACCGTCCGAAGAGCGCGCCGGTGAGGAGTCTAGATGTGGGCTCCTCCGTCCGTATAGTGCGGATGCGCCCATCGGCAGCGAGAAATAATTGATCGTTGTCCGCGATGGTCATACTGTGCGTGAACAGAGTTGCGTAGACGTAGTCAGTGCTGAAATTTCCCGAAATCGTAAAAGGTCCAAACACGTCTCCATCCAGAGAGGCATAGTCCACGCGACCACAAGTATTAATGTCGTCTGTGCGGCACCACACGACAGCGCACGCCTGGCTGTAGATCTTTTGACTCACGAAGTTACTAGTAACCGTACCGCTGTAGGCTAAGAGGCTGTAGTTGAGGTTGGCTGAGAGTGTATAAGATAGAGTACAGCAGAGGCCGTCCTGATGGCACGCCTCGGCATGCTGTACGCCACCGGAGTCATCGTGGGCCAGTGGAACCTGCGTGTAGTTGCTCAAATCATCATGGAAGAACAGGTGGTGCCTGCGAGGACTATCGGATATGTCATGGGAGCCACTTCTCACGTCGAGGATCTTTGCTTCGAGTTTGGGATGCGTTCTGCCGGAGCCTCTCTGGGGAGGGTGACCCAGTCTGTCAGCGAAGGCAACCGTCTCTACCTCAGACACGATCATCTTGGAACCCGACTGTGGGTCGTAGACGTAAGTGTGCTCAAGATCAGAGAAGCCACGGAAGATGCCCGAGCCCAACTTTGATAGTTCCGGCATGTGATGGCCAGCCACCAGCAGGTTCACACCCAACTCCCGAGACCATCCATTCTGCACCGATGGAGCTGAGAGAGAAGGATGTTGTTATTGGAACGTTATACAACCTAGGACCCTTCTGTGGGATCATTCAACTTCAAGGATGCTCTCTAATCAGAAGCAGGGAAATGAAGGACTCTTTGGAGCAAGATCATAAATGAAACTATTCCCTTTCGTCCATTGATGATGATGCAGGCTCACCAAAAGTATCTTTTCACTCCTGTTGTAGCCAAATTTAGGAATACCCCCCTCCTACTCTCTCTCTCTCTCTCTCTCTCTCTCTCTCTATCCATATAATTACCCAAGGACCCCTTTTTCAGGAGTTTCTGCAGCTCCAGAGCTGCGCAGGAGCTCTTGGATAGCACCAGGACTCTTTCGTAGAAACTGGTCATGGGGTAATTATAGATAAGATAAAATGACAGTAGATAATAAGAGGAGAAGTGAGGAACAGCTGGTATGTTTGAGGAGAACAACCTAGAGTTCTAGCTCTTAGTAAGACAAAGCTAAAGGGTAAGGGGGATGAATTACTTGGCTATGTCTTACAGTGTGAAAGCCAAAGCTGCTAACGGGGGGGTTGAGGAAATATGTGAAAGTGTGTAAGGAAGTGAGCTTCAGACTGATGTGGGCATAAATGAGGGTGGACTACGAGAAGTGGGTGATTGTTGGAGCTTATAGGAAATGAGAGGATCACGGAAGAGAGAAGAGTGCCCAGAACAATCCTACACTCTCCATGTCAGGGTTGCTGGTCTTACTTCCTGTCTCATCAAAATGGGACTACCGGGCTAGTCCTGCCATCGTTTTACAAGCACCACACACCTAATCATACCTTGTTTATTATTATTACTTATTTCACATTAGTACTCTTGTCAATTTCGATCCGCTCTAACATTTATAAGCATCATAATGACAGAGTCCGTCAAATCTGAGGCCCCTAGTCCCCGGCATCATGGGGTTGTAAGAATCTCCGGGTTTCAGCCTGACTCTACTGCCAATGAGAGGGAGACCTCTAGCAGTAGTAGTACCGGCCCCTCCTATGACTTACCCTTCTCTGTGAGATCTTCCTCTTTTTCTATTCACTATACCCACATTCGTGGTCTCTCTAGTAACCTTTCCTCAGTTGAACACCATCTGTCTAGTACCTCTCCTAATATCTTACTTCTGTCTGAGACACAAGTGTCTAATGATCTCACAAGTCCCTTTTTCATATTTAACTATAACCTCCAATCACGATTCCAATTCAGAGGTGGTGTTTGTGTTTATTCCAACATAAACACACACACTGTTGCACGCCTCAAGGACCTTGAGTCCCTAAACTTTGATGTTATGTTGCTCAAGGTCTATCTCCCTACTTCCGCACTTTTTCTCCTTTTCGCCTATTGTACTCCTAATTCTACGAATTATATACCTTTCTTCGACTGTCTTAACTCCTGCCAGGAGACTGTGACATCCTCTCACCCGCAGGCCGAGATCCTCTACCTCGGGGATTTCAACGTTCACCATAGGAAATGGTTGAATTCCTCCCAAACGGATAGCGGAGGGATTGAAGCCCTCACGTTCTCCATTTTCAGTGCTTTAGAGCAAATCTTTTCCCACCCTACCCACATTCTTGACTACTGTGACCATTCTCCAAATATTCTGGAATTGTTTTTCACCTCTACTTCATCCCGCTGTAAATACACAATCTCGCCCCCAGTTGGTTCATCTGATCACACTCTCATAAATGTATCTATTCTAACGGCATCTCCCCTTCCAGCAGCCCCTTCTGAGCGTAAATACTGACGCTTGAACAAAGCTGACTGGAATAACTTACGCAACTTCTTTTCTGACTTTCCTTGGGTAAATTACTGTCTCTTAAGTGGTGATGCTTCTGTCTCTGGCAAACGAATACCAAAGGTTATTCTTGCGGGAATGGAAGCATTAATCCCCTCTTCCTCCAAGACGACCTCTTCATCCAATCCATGGTTCAACCGTTCCTGCTCTAAGGCCATTCAGGCAAGGAATGAGGCATATCGGGCTTGGAAAAACTATCCTTCTGTGGCTCCCATTCAGCTTTTATCAGTGCCCGTAATCGCTGCAAGCACGTTTTCTGTGAAGCAAAGTATTCCTTTATTCAAAGGAAGTGCGATAATCTCTCCTCGTCACCCTCTAATAGGTCTTTCTGGTCTTTACCTAAGGACATCTCTAACAACTTTTGTTGCTCTATCTTCCCTTCACTGATCCGCTTTGACGGTACTATGGCTGTCTCTCCCATAGACAAGGCAACCCTCTTTGGTTCCCGTTTCTCCTCTGACTCCACCTTGGATGACTCTAGCACTCCCCCACCCCGATGCTACGCCTCTTCCCGTAATCTCTGTTTGGACTGTCCGAAAAGCTCTTCTTTCTCTTGACACAAGTAAACCTTATGGTCCTGATGGCATCCATCCCCGTGTACTGAAAGAGTTTGCCTCTGAACTTGCATCTATGCTTGATCGTCTGTTCCGTTTCTGTTTAAAAAACAAAACTTTTCCCTCTCCTTGAAAACATGCTTTGATACTATCGTCCTGTTGCTTTGACATCTACCATTTCCAAACTCTTTTAATCCCTCCTCAACTCCCATATCCTTAAACACCTCGCAAACCACAGTCTTCTCTCTGATCACCAGTATGGCTTCAGTAAGGCGAGATCCACTGGTGATATTCTCTCCTATCTTACTAATGTCTGGTCATCATCCGCGAAAGATTTTGGGGAGGCAAATGTAGTTGCCCTCGACATATCTAAGGCTTTTGACAGGGCGTGGCATCGGGGTCCCATCTCTAAGCTCCTCTCTTTTGGCTTCCCTCTTTCACTTTGCTCCTTCATATCTAACTTCCTCTCCGGCCGATCTATCTCTGAGGTTGGTGATGGATCAGCCTCCACCCTTTTCTCCAACAACAGCGGTGTCCCTCAAGGTTCTGTCCTGTCTCCTAAACTTTTTTCCTTTTTTACAACGATTTCCTCTCCTCCACAAACAGTCTAATGCACTCATACGCAGAACACTCAACACTGCATTCATCCATATCCTTCAGTTCTGCTCCCTCTTCTCTCACTCGATCTGCATCTCGTCCTGACACAGCTTCCTCAATAAACTCAGGCTTGGATAGGATATCTCAACGGGGTTCACAAAATCTAGTTATGTTTAATGCCTCCAATACCCAATTTCTACCCATCTCTCTTTCGAAAACTTCTCACAACTCTTATCTCTCCTTTTACGGTTCTGAAATTCCACCACTTGACTCAATGAACATACTTGGTATTACTGTTACATCCACTCTTTCTTGAAAATCCCACATTATGGGAATAGCTAAGTCTGCCTTTAAGAAATTGGGTGTCCTGTTTAGATGTGATTTCTTTTCTTCTTTACAGTTGCTCCGTTTATACAAGGAATTGATTCGTCCTTGTATGGAGTACTGCTCTCACATTTGGGGTGGTTCTAACTCTGTTTCCTTACTTGACAGAGTTG
>JAYMFT010251834.1:0-10895 GCA_038088735.1 Panulirus argus
TCTGTCTGTCTGTCTGTCTGTCTGTCTGTCTGTCTGTCTGTGCAAAAATACTTCAATAGATAATAAAGAACTTACAGTGTGATTTACTAATATCAGTTGCTAAAAAAGAAAAAGATATGGGAAACGTACCTCGAATCTACCATTTATTAAAGTTAATGAGTTTTTGATTCATAACACATTAGTTTAATGATTCATTTATAAATAACCGGATTAAATAAACCCGTGATGCGTGAATCATAGATTCTAGCCGAATAAAAGCCATCCAAAATATAAATATATAGAAATACAAATGAAAATAAAAGACATAAATTTATTATTTTAGATGTATATCAACAGAAAACGTATAAAAGTTTTCTTTACACATAAATCAAGAGAAAATGTAAAGGTCGGACGCCATAATGGTTTAAACAAGAGAAATATGTAAAATGTATATAATGCACACAAATCACCGAGGTCATTTTCATCTCTAGGGATTTTATTTTATTTTTTAGATTTTTCCTTTTAAGGGGAATTATTTGAGGGGGTCGTTGAGAGCGGTAGTACCCCCTTAATTACTTCTGGTCGACGGGCTCAAGTTAATTGGTTGGCAGGTTGAATACTCGCCCTTCCAACATCTCCGACGACAGGTTGTGCTGGCGCACCTGCCAACCCCGCCGGACAGGTGTAATAGAACACCTGTCTACCGGGAGACGGGTGTATATCTGCCGTGTGTGTGTGTGTGTGTGTGTGTGTGTGTGTGTGTGTGTGCTCTCCAGAAGACATCTCAGCCTCTAATTGGACCTATTGTTACATTAGAACACCTGTTTTGGCTTGGTCTGTGCCTTCCTTATCCACTCAATATCTGTCTCTCGCCAGGTGTGATGGTCGACAGATGTACAGAGATGACATTTGTGTCTCTTCCCAGAACACCTTTCACCTGGGTCCTCTTCCTCACACAAACACATGACCACAGGTGTCCTTGTAGACAGTTGCCCCACACCTTGTCACTCCCTACCCACACTGTCCACCCCATAACCACAACTGGCCACCCCTAGCAATAACTGGCCATCCCTAGTCACAGTTGGCCACTTAAAGCCAAAGCTGGTCTCCCCTAGCCATAACTGGCCATCCCTAGCCACAGTTGGGCACTTTAAGCCTCCCCTAGCCACAACTGGCCACCCCTAGTCACAGTTGGCCACCCCTAGCCACACCTGGCCACCAGTACCCGCAGATGGCCACCTCTAGCCACAACTGACCAACCGTAGCTACAGATGGCCACCCCTAGCCCCAGCTGAAAACCCTTGGCCACAGCTGGCCACCCGTAACACGTGGGCCAGACAGTATCGGCCCCGCGGCCGGCAGTAGTTATCGACAGAATGATCGCGTTAATCTGATCACTTACGTCAAGGTTATCGACAGCATCTCAGTACCACGACGCTCGACTCCAGCCGCCCTCCTCAAGCCGCCCACCGCTCCACTCACGCCGCCCGCCAGCTGTAGTTGTGCGAGTTTCAAGTATATTAAAGACATACATTTGTAAATAAACGCCCCACCTCTTCAGCCTGACACCACAGAAGCTTAAACTGAATAAAACACAAAACCATTACACCAGTTTAAAAACACAGCCAACGAAAAAGACCTTCCCTAAAACCACACACACACACACACACGTTTAACGTAATGTCTGGTCTTTATCCCCAGGAAGGAGAATTCCCTTTACTGTATATTTAATTTTTACTCCCGAGCCTCAGCCAATGGCTGCGTGGTGTAGCCAGGCGACCGTCGAACTCAACCAATGGTTCGACCCCCATTGGAAAGGGAGGGAGGGGGAGGGGGGGAGGCCGGTTGCTGTTGCAGAAGTCCTCACTCGATTACCAGCTCTCCAGACGCCCCACGGGGGGGGGGGGGGGGGAGGTGCTTCACCCATACCGCCCTTGGGACTCGAGCGTCGGCGACCTCCTCCTCCTCCTCCTCCAGGGTGGTAAACACGACGGGCCGGGGGAAAAGGTCGGTAGGTGGAGGAACGCGCCTCACACAGACAGGTGTCGATTCATAACACCTGTCTGCTGGGAGACAGGTGTGTCGTCGGTGGTGTGTGTGGTGTGCGCGCGTGACGACAAGGCTGGGCGAACGACAGGTGTTCTAAGGAGGGCACTATCACACACACACACACACCCATTTGACAGGTGTTTTTTTTTGGGGGGGGGTGTTTAAGAAGGTAGCACGTGTTCGTAGGACCTCAACACGCACACACATACACACATCGTGGGTGGGGAGGAAGCTTCTGATTTACCGCCCCGTCTCTCGCGGTGGGTGGGGAGGAGACGTCTGTTCACCCCGCCGAACGCCCGTTCACTGCAGGCTTAGAGAGTCACTGCCTCCATCTACTCACTCGCCGCTTCACTGCATATGAAGTTAGTTACACCCTCCTGGACGGCGCTCGACGGCATTCTCTCCATTGAGTTTCCGAAACCTTTTTTGTTAATTCAGTCGTCTAACTCGACCTGGCATGGCACGGCGAGCCGAAAGACCCATGACAGAACCTGGCATGACAAGCCATCGCCGCCGAAACCCATGACAGAGCCGTCACGCGCATATGTGACGGGTGTACAAACACACACACACACACACTCCACCCCCACCCTCGAGGCTCTCTTGAAGGCCTGACATTGCAGTGTCGAGTCTCCGGCCGGCTCCTTAAACCCTCTAGGACAACACAAAACACATCAGCAATATTTTTTCGTGTTTTATTAACCAAATATAAAATATACAAAGACTTGTTAAGTAGCCAACAGCACTCGGGGGACCAAAACTCGTGATAATGTTACTTCTATTAACAGTTAACGTTTATAATTTTTTTCATATATATTTATATATATATATATTTATATATATTTATTAACCTCAGGAATCATATCAACTCAAAAAACTCTGGGGATAAAATTTGTAAACTTCTAAGTCTGTGTGAGAATTTTGCGTTAGTATTATTTTTTTTTATGCATATATATGTATATATATGTATTTTTTAAAAATAAAAAACAACATCTAATTCAAGATATCACCATGAAGTTGTGATTACATCTTCACTATGAGAACACCAATGACACAGAAGACTTTGAGGGGGTGGGGGGGGAAAGGGGGGATATTTTTTTCTGAAGACTGGCTGGTTTTCTTCCAGTCACACACGCGCGCGCGCGCTCGTGTGGGACAACTGGAAAGAGAGAGAGAGAGAGAGAGAGAGAGAGAGAGAGAGAGAGAGAGAATCTCAGCACAAAATCGTCCATTTAAAAAGCTTACTTCATTATATATTGGCCTTGACCAGAAAACAAAAAAATTGAGGAACAAGACCAGCACCTAGCATATGTACATACATCTCTCTAACAACTTTGTACATATTCACAGTCCAAAAAGAGAGAGGTAGAGAGGGAAAGAGAGAGAAGAGAGAGAGAGAATCTATACATCTGAAACCTACAGAAGAGGTGGGAGACGAGAGAGAGAGAGAGAGAGAGAGAGAGAGAGAGAGAGAGAGAATCTGTACACTTCCAAACCCACGAAAAATATTGTACATGGTTCAGTTAGAAAAAAATTGATCATCTCTAGCAACCCATCCTGACGACTGTTGTCTGTTTGGAGACGAGACCTTGGCAGCTCTGTTGCTGTGGCTTGCTGCCCCTGCCTGTGCCTGCCTGTCGCCCCTTCACCCTGCCAGGGCTCTGTCCCTGCCCCCTGCCGGGCTAGGAGGAGGGGCCTTTTCTTCTTCCTTGTGCCTCCTCCTGCAGCAGCCCCTTTCCCTACCAGGGGCCGGGCCCTTGCCAACTCTCTCCAGAGCAAGGGAATAAAGCCCACTTTCTTCACCTCTGTGTCCGAGTAGACGGACGATCTGTCGCAACCTGGGCTTGCTCTGTCTAACAACGCGCCCTCTGTCTGTAGTCTCTGACATTTTCACCTCACAAACTTTCATATCACTGTCTAATTCCTCGTACGGACCGTCACTTTTGTCCCTGTCGAGGCAAGAACATGTTACCTCTGTCCATTGATCCGTCTACCGAGACCTGCCTGTGAATTGATCAGCGTAATCATTTCGGGATATTAATCACCCTACAACACTTGTCCGTCGCTCAACTTTGATAATCTACTTCTCCATTAATCCCAGTACACCTGTTTTCATATTGATCTACTACCCTACACCTGTCTCTGATCGCCTTACAAACACCTGCTTTGCGTTTTCCCCCTGCATTTGTTGTTTTCCATGGGGCCGGACAGAGCCACGGGGTTCCCTGGGGGCATCACGGCAGTAGCAGCAGCAGGAGCACCACAGGGTGTGTGTGTGTGTGTGTATCTATACAGTGGTCTCGTAGTCGATGCAGACGACGTCGTCAGAATGGGCGCGCTGTCACCAGGAGTCGTTGTCGGGCGGGAGGAGCAGGTCCTGCGTGGTGCTCTTCAGCCCCGTCCCGTTGTTGACGGCCGCCGTCGCCGCCGCCACCACCACCTTCTGCGTCTGCGTCTGCCGCCGGTGGACGACCACGGCGATGAACAGCGACACCAGGGACAGGAGGAGGAAGCCCGCCGCCACCAGGTACACCCAGGGGAGCGCGGCCAGGAGGCCGCACGCGGCAGCGCCCTCGTCCATGCCTGAGGGACAGTGGTCGATGCCGTCGCACCACAGCTCCTCCGGCAGACACGCCCCGATGTCCGGGCACCGGTGGGGGCACGGGTCGACGCCCGAGGGCACCAGCGAGGCCATCTTGAGCGGCCGCCAGATGCCGACCCAAGTCACCATAAAGCGGCCGGAGTAGTTGCCGATGTACTCGACGAAGAGGTCGCGCGACTCCAGCCGCTTTGGGGGCTCCGGCTCCTCGTAGTCCTCGGCGTAGACGGCGGCCACAGTGGTGCTGACGAAGGCGCTCACGTTCTCCCAGGAGAAGATTCCGTCGTCGTACTGGAAATGGAAGTCGAAGTCCTCCCAGCCGCTGCTGAAGATGTGCGTGTAGACGTCCCGCCGCTCGGGGCATATGGAGGCGAGCGGGGTGGGGCCTCCGGCCGCGTAGACGTTGATGCGAGACGCGACCTCGCAGTTGTCCTCGGTGGCGGCGAAGCCCCGCACCCGCATGAAGAGGAAGGAGGTGTCGGAGGCGGTGATGAGACGGGGCAAGGAGGCGCAGCGGTCGCCCCTGCCCGCCCCGAGCGTGAAGTTCCCGTACCGTCCCTCCAGGTGTCGCATGGTCTCGTTGCATCCCTCCGTCACCTCGGGGGGCGCCTCCGTCACGGAGAACTCCCCCTCGAAGTAGAAGTCGTTGTAGTCGTCCGTGGGGGCCATGTACGGCACGCCGAAGGTGATCTGGATCCTGTTGGTGTAGGAGACCATGGTGAAGGAGCGGCCGTTGGATATGTTGCAGAGGCAGGCGCGCTCGACCCTCACCCCGGCCCAGGGCTCCTCCGTGATCTTGATGGCCGGTTCTCCCGGCGCCCCGCCGTGCGAGCACTCGTGGCGGCGGGAGGAGTTGCGGTAGACGGTCGCGCACTCCGGCCCCATCTTGGACCTGAGGATCCGCAGCGCCACGCGCTGGTGCGACGCCACGTGGAAGGTGTAGACGCACCGCAGCCTCTTCGCGCCCCCTCGGCCGAAGAGGAAGACGTCCCTCGGGGAGGCGAAGAGGCGGTCGGGCCGCACGTTGAAGGTGCGGTCGCACGGGCCGCCCTCCGGGGTCGGCTCGCCCCACTGGCGGATGTCCACGAACTCGTAGCGCGCGAGGAACTCGACGTGCGAGGGCGCCGTGCCCGCGGCGTACCTCAGCGACAGGGTCATCGAGGGCAGGGTGGAGACGTAGCTCTCCAGCGGGGAGCAAGGCGCCGAGTGCGGCCCCGGGGCGTGGACGGCGCTGCACACGCGAGGCAGCTTCTCCGGCTTGCAGAACCTGCCCAGCACCAGCGTGCTGTTCGAGTCGGCCTCCAGCACCTCGTCGCCGTTGTAGATGGTGAGCGTGTTGGGGCACTTGGCGGGCCTGGGCATCTCCGCGTGCTGCACGTGGCGGTAGTGCAGGAAGTAAAGCCACACGATCTCCGTCGTGCCGGCCACGAGCCGCCACGTGCAGGTGGTGTTGGGGAGGAGGGAGTGGGCGGCCGTCTGCACGTAGCCGCTCCGCTGGCCCTGGCTGCTGACGAGGTACTCGCACTCCGACCCCCTGCGGACGTACGCCGTGGACTCGCGATCCACGAACTCCACGGCGACGTCCAGCTCGAAGCCGAAGGTCCTCCGGCGGGGCGAGTCCTGGAAGGGGAAGTCGAAGGGCGAGACGTGGAAGAGGAGGAGCATGTCCGGTCCGCTGGCGGTGATGCCCGAGAAGGGCGCCCCGCCCTTGCACAGCTTGGCCAGCACGGGCGCCCGCGTCGTGTTCCCGTCGTAGGACACCAGGTAGTCGTGCAGCACGTGGCAGGAGTCGCCCACCTCCAGCCGCCTCTCCCGGGAGAGGTGAGGGGCGTTGCGGTCCTTTATGTAGATGAGGTGAGGGTTGCGCTGGAAGACGGAGACGAGCGCTACCTTCCCGTCCGGCACGCGGGTCTGGCTTATGTGGTAGTAGCAGGTCAGGTTCCGCGGGTACATCCCGGGGAAGTTGGGCGACTGGATCTTGCAGTTCTTCTTGTCGCAGTTCTCGAAGAACTTGTCGCAGAAGGAGTTGGGGAGGTCCTCGCCCCGGTAGCTCGGGCTGTAGGGCGCCCCGTAGCGCAGGACGGCGCGCTCCTTCCGCAGGAAGCGGTAGGAGAGGCGGAGCATGACGGTGTCCTGGGGCAGGAAGGAGCCCGGGTTGGCCATGTCCTGGGTGGTGGTGCTGAGGTTGAAGACGCGGAGCATGACGGTGATGGCCGTCGTCTCCGAGTAGTAGACGTTGTGGCCCCAGGAGGTTCCGCACCAGAACCCGGCGTTCAGCGGGCGGCTCAGCTCCTCGATCTGCATGTGGCCGTCCGGGCAGCCGGCGCTCGTGTGCGACAGGAACCTGCAACGCAAGAGAAAGGCAAACGCCCGTTACGTGCCGGCCGCCCGTTGTCTGACATGCAAACACAACAGACGGTAAACACGTACTGTAGGAACTCACACACACACACACACACACACACACACACGCTGACGAAGATGAGAGTGTCAAGTGACGTGTGGACTTGGCGTTAATTCATTACTAAAAGAGAGAACAAAAGGATCACTTGGTTGATCACTCGTTGATCACTCATTGATCACACGTTAATCACTCGTTGATCACTTAATCACTTGACCTTCCAATCTCCTTCCGGTTCCCACACTTCCTCATCCCACATTCTCTTGATCTGACCTCCCCATCACAGACTCATCTCAGCCATTCCCTCTGCAGTAATTATCCGATAATTGATCGCCGATATTTTGCCGTCAGTGCGCGTGCGTGCGTGGCAACGTTGCGTCTGTCCGTCCGTCAGTCCGTCCGTTTGCGTGTGCGTCCGTCCAGTCGCCTCGTCAGGGCTATTGACGCGCCACAGGTCCGCCACACCTCCAACACTGTAGTTCTCCATCCCCAACACACCTCCAACGCTGTGGCACACCATCCCCCACCACACCTCCAACGCTGTGGTGCTCCATCTCCCACCACACCTCCAACATTGTGGTGCTCCATCCCCCACCACACCTCTAACACAGTTGGTGCTCCATCCCCACCACACCTCCAACACTGTAGTCCTCTATCCCCCACCACACCGCCATCACTGTAGTCCTCTATCCCCAACACATCTCCAACTCTGTGGCACACCATGCCCCACCACACCTCCAACACTTTAGTCCTCCATTCCCAACACGCCTCCAATACTGCAGTTCTCTATCCCCAACACACCTCCAACACTGTGGCACACCATCCCCTCACCACACCCCCACCACTGTGGCACACCATTCCCCACCACACCTCCACCACTGTAGTCCTTCATCCCCACCACACCTCCAACACTGTAGTCTTCCATCCCCACCACACCTCCAACACTGTGGCGGCCCAGCCTCCATCCCTCACCAACATCTCCCCAGAAGTTACACAGCGTCTTAAAACTCCTTGTTCATCTACACGCAATCATTCAAAATAAACCACACGGCACTTCACCGTTATCGGTCTGTCTGACTGTCACCGATTTCACTGTCAACGGTTGAAATAGCTGTCCGGAAGTTATCGGTCAGTGTGACTGGGTTAGCAGCGGTGCAGCTGGCTGACCGAGCCGGCCCGGGCCACCTTCCCTGCCTGCAGCGGTTCCATCGGCCCAGACCATCGTAATTCCGAGGACTGGCTCCTCCTGTTTCAGCGCGTGTTGACTTTGCCATCGGCCGGTGCCCCGGGTTCAGGGGGGAAATGTCCTGGGGGTGGAGTTCCCAGGGGGGAGGGGAGTGTCAAAGGGATGAGGCTGAGGAGGAGTGTCTGGGGGTGAATTTCAGGAGGAGTCTCTGGGGTGAGGTTCCAGGGGTAGAGTATCTGGGAATGAAGTTCAGGAGTGGCTGGGTTGATGTTTCAGGGAGTGGAGTATATCTGGGGGTAAAGTCCAGGGGTGGAGAGTGTGTGTGTTGGGGGGGGGGGGGGGGGGCAGGAGTGTCTGGGGTGAGCTCCAGGAGAAGTCAGTCTCTGGCATTGTGGTAAACTGACATGGAACCGAGTAATGTTCGATTACATTACAACTGAGTGATGCTAGATTACACTACAACTGAGTGCTGCTCGTTCCTAATGGACTGAATGATTAAAAAAGCGAATTACGCGCGCGATTTAAGATCATCCCCTCTGAGCCAACCTGCAAATATCACTCCCTCATTTTGATGATCACTCGCGTCGGATTCCTCCCAGTGGTTTTCGTCACGGGTCTCAGTTCATTCCCCTCACCCAGCAGGAGCCTCCCAGGGGCCCCTTCACATCTAGTATGGATCTCAGCTCCCAAAACTCTCACAAGTCAACCAACTTCCCCCCCCACACGTCCAGTACAACTTGTCAACGTCTTTCAGTAGCCGGGTGTGTCTGCCCCAACTCCATAAACCGATTCTGGAGAGGAAAAGTCGAACTGTTTTTCGCTCATTAGATCCTAGCCAACCTCCCTTTGAAGCGGGCTTTACAAACCGCACCTCCTGCGGTGGTTTTAGACCCTCGGGTTGTTCTCGTACAGACTCGGGCCGGGTTGTTGGGACGTGGGAGAGACGGAGTTTTGTAAAGTAAGGTTAACTCGAATATATGTAACTATCTTCTCGTCCTTCGTCATAGGCACGAAGAGCTGGTCCCTAAAACTATGGTCGGTTGAAATGTACCTTCGGTTGGATTCTTATGCACAGAGGAGAGTTGATTACGAGTGATAGTCATCTAATGAGGTTCAGATCTTACGAATATTATCGAATCGTCCGCTTGTGACCCAACAATTTCCAGAACACTGATAAGCCATATTTACGCGGTAATGACTCGACAGGCACTAGATAACCGGCCCTCCTCCTGACCCCTAGTCTCAAACTCCAGTCCACCATATATATATATGTATATATATATATATATATATATATATATATATATATATAGATATACTCCCGTTTGAAACGACATTCCCCAGGGATGTACGAGTCACACGTTCTCCTCTACAGGCTACACTTCACCACATAACACATCAAGACACTGCATATACTACAACACAAATCAACGCAAGGACCCGATCCACAACCCAGTATACACAAGCAGTTAGGAACCTATATAGATAAGAGGCAACACACACACACACACACACACACACACACACACAGGTGTCCCCAGCTCCTCACCTGCCTAGGCTGAACTTCTCGATGCTGAGCTGCACCAGGTCACCATACAGGTCACCCGAGGCGATGAAGGTCAGCTGGCAGAAGTGGGGCAGGGACTCCTCGCTTGGGCGGGGCACCTGGAGGGTGTAGGTCGAACCCATCCTGCCGTAGTAGGTCCTGTTGCAGGCTGCAGGAGAGAGATGCGTGAAGAGGGTATGAGAAGGTCGTCTTTGGAGATCTTACAACGGGAGAATCTGGTTTTTAAGTCTGGGTTAAATGATGCCTGGCAGGTCATGCCACGGGAGGGAGAGGGTCTGGCTTGAAGGACGTCTGGCAAGACGCCCTTTGGGAGAAGCCCCAGGGAAACCTTCGGGAATGATGGGTGTCACAGAGCTGTGTGAGGAGAAGTCTATAGAAATGTTATAACTTATGATCAAGGTTATCCCAGAGATGGTATGTCATAGACAGTTTTAGAAAATTACATATTTCTTTCTGTGGTTGTCGAGGGTATGTGAGGGAGCATGAATTAACATATCACATAACCTAGAGCGAGGTCTCTGTTGTATCACGGATTAAAGACAGATTACACACACACACACACACACACACTGACAGTCATGCAGGGGTGAAATGAGAAAGGAAGAGACTGTCCTCTATCAATATCGCAATCATGTCCAGGATGCCTTTTGCCCGTACCGTACAAATAAGTAATTACAGGGAATGTGATTACATATGCACCGCTCGTTATCCTCTCGTGCTATAGAGGGGGAAGCGTCTTTGTGTATATACACACACACACACTGTCGGATCATGTTCACTACAGCTCCTCGGCTATTGTGACATAGAGACCCACACACTCGATCATCCCAACGTGAAGAGAGAGAATGAGAAGGACGTTCTTCAGAGAACAAGAGGAGCTGTAAATATCTCCTGATATACTGAACACTGTGAACAATCTCTCTCACTACCGTCTTCCAAATCAGTAAAGGTGTTTGGTTTCTGGTACACGTGTGGCAGACGTGGAGGGGGGGAGGGAACCCCTATCGCCACGCGTAATATACAAATCCTGTCCGGCTTCCAGACCAGAAATTCATTTCCGACTCTCTCTCTCTCTCTCTCTCTCTCTCTCTTTCTCTCTCTCTCTCTCTCT
>JAYMFT010251845.1:0-10894 GCA_038088735.1 Panulirus argus
GATGGTAGGACTAGCCCGGTAGTCCCGTTTCAATGAGACAGGAAGTAAGACCAGCAATCCTGACATGGAGAGTGTAGAATGGTTCCGGGCACCACTTTAACGCTCCTCAGTCAGGACGGTAGTACCACCCTGGGCGGCTGTTGTCAACGATCTAACACTCTGATAAAGAAGATCTGAGAAGTTATGAAAAGTATAGTACCAATAGATTCATATGACGAGAACCTAACGCAACAGATCTGAAAAGTAACTCAAGAGGATGTGAAATGTTGAATATGCAAAATTTAGGTGTTTTTGATGACAACATATGAAGCTAGACGTCACAGGTTGTAAAGCTGTTTGTGTTGGAAACTTACATTATGTTTACGTCAGTTGATATAATTTTGGCAGATAGTGATGACACTGATAATTTAGTAAAGACAATCATTTAAATTCTTTATGACAGTTTTACACACTTAAAACGATGATCTGAGAAGCTATGAAAATTGTCATAGCAGATTTTGTCAGTTGATGATGATACTCTGATAGACTATCAGTTAAGTTCCTAATGAAGATCTACCACATTGATTACAACTTTCTGAAAAGATATGATAACTGCCGAAGTAGTTGTTCAGTATGACTTGAAAACTCAATGAAAATTATCTGAAATCTAACTTGAGAGGTTATAAGATGAATCGAATTATAGGAACATATAGAATTACTCAAGATAGTTTGCAAAGTTGGTTATGACGACGATAGTTGTTCGAATACTCAAGAAAATAGGTTTTAGGTCAATTAAAATGATTTTGTCAGTTGATGTTAACACTCTCAGAAGTTAGTAAAAACGATCATTTAGGGTAGTTTTGACGATCTAAGGCACTTATGAGGACGATCCGAGAAGTTAGGAAAACGGTCGCAGTACTTATTTAATATGACTTGAGACACTAATGAAAACAATCGGAGAAGTAAGTGAAGACTATCTGAAAAGGTGATTTAAGATGTGTATAGGGAAAACATATGAAGTTATTCATGACAGTTTGTAAAGTTGGTTGTCACGACGATAGTTCTTGAAGATTGTATAGAGGTCATTTAGTATGATTGTGGCACTTGAAATGTACTGAGAAATAAGTAAAGACGGTGATTTACGTTAGTTTTAACGATTTAACACACTAAAAAATAAGATCTGAAAAGTTTTCAAAAAGGTTATTCCAGTTGTTACATATGACTAAAGAATATAATATAAACGACCTGAGAAGTGACGAAAGAAGAATCTAATAAAAATGAATATGACTTTATGATATGTTTATACGGAAAACATGTAAAGTTAGTCATGAAAGCTTATAGATTTGGTTATGACGACCAAAGCTGTTGGAATAGTACAAAAGATAGAATAGTTGTCTGTTTGTATGGCTTTGGCTGTTGAGAAGTAAGTAAACACGACAATATAAGGTGGTTTTGACAATGTAACACACTAAAATAGACGATCTGAAAAGCTATGAAAACTTTCGTAGCAACAGTTTAACGTAAAGAGAACCTAATACAAACGGTATGAAAAGAAACTCATGAAGATTTCAAATGTTGAATATGGCTATATGAGATGTTGGACAATATATGAAGTTAATCATGACAGTTTGTAAAGCTGGTTATGTTGGAAAATAAGGAATGATGTATTAACGTCAGCTGATATGATTTTAGCAGCTGGCGGTGACACAATGAGAAGTTAGTAAAGACAGCCATTAGTTAGTTATGAAGACGTAACACACTGAAAACGACGATCTGAGAAGTTAAACAAACTTTCGCTTCGGTTGTTTAAATGTAAGTTGAAAATTAAATTGTAAACTGTCTTGTAAAGTAACTCATGAGGATCTCAAAACGAATATGACGATATGAAGATAACATATGAAGTTAGCCATGAAAGTTTCTACAGTCTTTAGAATACTGAAGATTGTATCGATCTCAGTTATCATGATTTTGTTTTTGAAGATCATTTAAGATGGTTTTGAAAATCAAAAACACTGAAAACAACGATCTGATAAGTTATGAAAACTGTCGCAGCATGTTTAAAATGACGAGAATATAATTAAAACGAACTGAAACGTAGCTCAGCTGGATTTGAAATGTATATTACGATTTGATATGTATATCAGAACAATATATGAAATTAGCCGCAAAAGGTAGGTAAATTTGGTATGATAACGAAAGTTTTTGGAGTATTGGAGAAGATTAAAAGGTGATGTTTTGGTATGATTTAAGCAGTTGATGATGACACTCTGGTATGTTACTAAACGACGATTATTTAAGTTGGTTTTGAAGATCTAACACAATGGTAACGACGATTTGAGAAGTTATGAAAACGTTCGTAGCAGTTATTTAACAGGACTTAAGAATCTTAAAAAGGCGATATGAGAGGTAACACAAGAAGATCTGAAAAAATAAAGTTTAATGATAAAAGATGTTTATAAGGAAAACTTGAAGTTAGTCATGACATTTTTTAAAGTTGGTTATGACGGCCAAATCAATTGGAGTACCGGAAAAGATTGAAAAGTGGTCTGTTGGTATAATTTTGGCATTTGATGATGACACTCAGAAAAAAGTAAAGACGAATCATTAAAGTTCGTTTTGACGATCTAACACTGATAAAGAAAATCTGAGAAGTTTTGAAAAGTGTCGTAGCAATAGATTGATATGACGAGACCTTAACGCGACCGATCTGAAAAGTAACTCAAGAGGATGTGAGATGTTGAATATGAAAAATTATGTGTTTATAACGACAACATATGAAGTTAGACATCACAGGTTTTAAAGCTTTTTGTGTTGGGAAATAAAGATTTTATTTACGTCAGTTGATATAATTTTTGGCAGTTAGTGATGAGACACTGATAACTTAGTAAGGACAATAATTTTAATTCTTTATGTCTATCTTACACACTTAAAACGATGATCTGAGAAGTTATGATAATTGTCATAGAAGATTTTCTCAGTTTATAATAACACTCTGATAGACTATCATTAAAGTTTCTTATGAAGATCTAACACACTGATTACAAATTTCTGAAAAGATATGAAAACTATCGAAGTAGTTGTTCAATATGTCTTAAGAACTCAATGAAAATGATCTGAAAACTAACTCGAGAGGTACTGAACAGATGAATCGAATTATATGAACAACATGAATTAGTCCAGGTAGTTTGCAAAGTTGCTTATAACAACGATAGGGTTTCGAATACTCAAGAAGATTGGTTATAGGTCAATTGATATGATTTTATCAGTTGATGCTGACACTCTGAGAAGTTCGTAAACACGATTATTTGAGTTAGTTTTGACGATCTAAGGCACTTATGACGACGATCCTAGAAGTTATGAAAACAGTCGCAGTTCTTGTTTATTATGACTTGAGAACCCAATGAAAACAATTGGAGAGGTAAGTGAAGACGGTCTGAAAAGGTGATTTAAGATGTGTATACAAAAAACATATGAAGTTATTCATGACTGTTTGTAAAGTTAGTTGTGACGACGAAAGTTCTTGAAGATTGTGTAGAGGTCATTTAGTATGATTGTGGCACTTGAATTGTAATGAAAAATAAGTAAAGACGATGATTTAAGTTAGTTTTAACGATCTATCACACTGAAAAGACGGTCTAAAAAGTTTTCGAAAACGTCATTCAATTTATTAAATATGACTTAAAAATATATAGAAACCGAACTGAAAATTGACGAAAGAGAATAAAAATGAATATGACGTTTTCAGATGTTTATACGGAAAACATATGAAGTTAGTCACGACAGTTTATAGAGTTGGTTATGACGACCAAAACTGTTGGAATAGTACAGAAGATTGAATAGCGGTCTGTTTGTATGGTTTTTGCTTTTAAGAAGCAAGTAAAGAGGACAATATAAGGTGGTTTTGACGATCTAATACACTAAAAACGACGATCTGAAAACCTATGAAAAATATCTTAGCAATGGTTTAACGTGACGAAAACCTAATGCAAATGATATGAAAGATAACTCAAGAAGATTTCAAATGTTGAATATGACGATATAAGGTGTTGGACATTATATGAAGTTAATCATGACACTTTGTAAAGCTGTTTATTTTGGAAAATAAGGAAGCATGTATTAATGTCAGTTGTGTATGATATTGGTAGCTGGTGGTGATACATTGAGATGTTAGTAAAGACAGTATTTAGTTATTATGACGACCTAACACACTGAAAACGATATGAGGAGTTATGAAAACTGTCGCTTCAGTTGTTGAAATATATCTTTAAAATCCTATTGAAAACGGACTTATAAAGTAACTCATTAGGATCTCAAAACGTGAATATGACGACATGAAGACAATATATGATGTTAGCCATGAATGTTTCTATAGTTTTTAGAATGCTGAAGAAGATTTTATCGTTCTCATTTAGTATGATTTTTTCATTTGACGATCATTTAAGATGGTTTAAAAAAAAAAAAACTGACAACTACGATCTGATAAGTCATGAAAACTGCCGCATGTTTAATATGACGATAATATAATAGAAACGAACTGAAAGCAGCTCAGCTGAATCTGAAATGCATAATATTACGATTTGCTATGTTTATCAGAACAACATATGAAATTAGCCACGAAAGTACGGTAAATTTATTATGAAAACGAAACTTGTTGGAATATCGGACAAGATTGAAAGGTGATCTGTTGGTATGATTTAAGCAGTTGATGATGACACTCTGATATTTTACTATAGACGATTATTTAAGTTGGTTTTGAAGATCTAACACAATGTTAACGACAATATGATAAGTTATGAAAACGGTCATAGCAGTTATCTAACATGACTTAAGAATCTTAAAAAACCTATATGAAAAGGAACACAAGAATACCTGAAAAAATTAAGTATGATGATAAAAGATGTTTATAACGAAAACATGAAGTTAGTCATGACATTTTGTAAAATTGGTTATGACGACCAAAGCTGTTGAAGTACCGGAAAAGATTGAATAGTGCTCTGTTCGTATGATTTTCGCATTTGATGATGACACTCATAAGAAAGTAAAGACGAATCATTTAAGGTGGTTTTGACGATCTAACACTGATAAAGAAGATCTAAGAAGTTATGAAAGTGACGTAGCAATAGATTGATATGACGAGAACCTAAGGCAACAGATCTGAAAAGTAACTCAAGAGGATGTGAAATGTTGCATATGAAAAATTTTGGTGTTTATTATGACAACATATGAAGCTAGACATTACACGTTGCAAAGCTGTTTGTGTTGGAAACTTAAGATTATATTTACGTCAGTTGATATAATATTGGCAGATAGTGATGACAAACTGATAAGTTAGTAAACACAATCATTAAAATTCTTTATGACTATCTTACACATTTAAAACGATGATCTGAGAAGTTATGAAAATTGTAATAGCAGATTTTGTCAGTTGATGATAACACTCTGATAGACTATCAGTTAAGCTCCTTATGAAGATCTACCACATTGATTACAAATTTCTGAGAAGATATGATAACTTTCTGGGTAGTTGTTCAATATGATTTGAAAACTCAATGAAAATGGTTTTAAATCTGACTGGAGAGGTTCTGAAAAGATGAATCGAATTATAGGAACAACATATAGAATTAGTCAAGATAGTTTGCAAAGTTCGTTATGACGACTATAGTTGTTCGAATGCTCAAGAAGATTGTTTATAGGTCAATTAATATAATTTTGTCACGATGTGAAAACTCTGAAAAGTTAGTAAAGACGATCATTTAGGGTAGTTTTGACGATCTAAGGCACTTATGAGGACGATCCGATAAGTTTTGAAAACCGTCGCAATACTTGTTTAATATAACTTGAGAACCCAATGAAAACAATCGGAGAAGTAAGTGAAGACGGTATGAAAAGGTGATTTAATATATGTAAAAAGAAAACATATGAAGTTATTCATGACAGTTTCTAAAGTTGGTTGAGAGGACGAAAGTTCTTGAAGATTGTGTAGAGGTCATTTTCTATGATTGTGGCATTTAGATTGTACTGAGATATAAGTAAAGACGATTATATAAGTTAGGTTTAACGATCTATCACACTGAAAAAGACGATCTAAAAAGTTTTCAAAAAGGTCATTCCAGTTGTTAAATATGACTAAGAAATATAATATAAAAGAACTAAGAAATGACGAAAGAGAATCTAATAAAAATGAACATGACTTTATTATATGTTTATACGGGAAACATATAAAGTTAGTCATGACAGTTTATAGATTTGGTTATGACGAACAAAGCTACTGGAAAGTACAGAAGATTGAATACTTGTCTGTTTGTATGGTTTTGGCTGTTGAGAAGTAAGTATACACGACAATATAAGGTGCTTTTGACGATCTAACACACTAAAAACGACGATATGAAAAGCTACGAAAACTGTCGTAGCAACAGTTTAACGTGACGGGAACCTAATGCAAATGATGTGAAAAGTAACTTAAAAAGATTTGAAATGTTGAATATGACCATATAAGATGTTGGACAATATATGAAGTTAATCATGACAGTTTGCAAAGCTGTTTATGTTGGCAAATAAGGAATGATGTATTAACGTCATTTCATATGATTTTGGCAGCTGGTGGTGACACAATGAGAAGTTAGTAAAGACAGTAATTAGTTATTTATGACGATCGAACACACTGAAAACGACGATCTCAGAAGATGAAAAAACTTTCGCTTCAGTTCTTTTAATATAACTTGAAAATCAAATTGTAAACAGTCTTATAAAGTAACTAATGAGGATCTCAAAACGTGAATATGAAGATTTCAAGATAACATATGAAGTTAAGAATGAGAATTTCTATACTTTTTAGAATACCGAAGAAGATTGTAACGATCTCAGTTAGTATGATTTTGTTATTTGACGATCATTTAAGCTGGTTTTGAAAATAGAAAACACTGACAAGGACGATCTGATAAGTTATGAAAACTGTCGCAGCATTTTTATTATGACGAGAATATAATGAAAATGAGCTGAAAAGTAGTTCAGCTGGATCTGAAATGCATAATGTTACCATTTGATATATATATATCAGAACAACTTATGATAACGAAACTTTTCGGAATTTTGAAGAAGATTGAAAGGAGATCTGTTGGTATGATTTAAGCAGTTGATAATGACACTTTGATATGTTACTAAGGACGATTATTTAAGTTGGTTTTGAAGATCTAATACAATGGTAGCGATGATTTGAGAAGTTATGAAAACGGTCATAGCAGTTATTTAACATGACTTAAGAATCTTAAAAAAGTGATCTGAAAAGTAACACAAGAAGATCTGAAAAAAAATTAAGCATAATGATAAAAGATGTTTATAAGGTAAACATGAAGTTAGTCATGACATTTTGTAAAGTTGGTTATGACGACCAAATCTCTTGGAGTACCTGAAAAGATTGAATAGTGGTCTGTTGGTATAGTTTTGGCATTTGATGATGACACTAGAAAAAAGTAAAGACGAATCATTTAAGGTGGTTTTGACAATCTAACAATCTGATAAAGATGATCTGAGAAGTTATAAAACTGTCGTAGCAATAGACTGATATGACGAGAACATAATGCCACCGATCTGAAAAGTAATTCAAGAGGATGTGAAATGTTGAATATGAGAAATTTAGGTGCTTATTATGACAACATATGAAGTTAGACATCACAGGTTGTAAAGCTGGTTGTGTTGGAAAATTAAGATTATATTTACGTCAGTTGATATAATTTTTGGCAAATAATGATGAGACACTGATAAGTTAGTAAAGACAATCATTTAAATTCTTTATGACTATCTTACACACATAAAACGATGATCTGAGAAGTTATGAAAATTGTCATAGCAGCTTTTGTCAATTGATGATAACACTTTGATAGACTATTATTTTAGTTCCTTCTGAAGATCTACCACATTGATTACAACTTTCTGAAAAGATATGAAAACTGTGGAAGTTGTTCTTCAATATAACTTAAAGATTCAATGAAAATGATCTGAAAACTAACTCGAGAGGTTCTGAAAAGATGAATGGAATTATTGGAACAACATATAGAATTAGTCAAGATAGTTTGCAAAGTTGGTTATAACGATGATAGTTGTTCGAATACTTAAGATTGCTTATAGGTTAGTTAAAATGATCTTGTGTGTTGATGCTGACACTCTGACAAGTTAGTAAAGACTATTGTTTAAGTTAGTTTTCACGATCTAAGGCACTTATAAGGACGATCCGAGAAGTTATGAAAATCGTCGCAATACTTGTTTAATATGACTTGAGAACCCAAAGAAAACATTCGGAGAAGTAAGTGAAGACGGTCTACAAAGGTGATTTAAGATGTGTATAAAAAAACACATAAAGTTATTCATGACGGTTTGTAAAGTTGGTTGTGACGACGAAAGTTCTTGAAGATTGTGTAGAGGTCATTTATAATGATTGTGGCACTTGAATTGTACTGAAAAATAAGTAAAGACGATGATTTAAGTTAGTTTTAACGATCTCTCACACTGGAAAAGATGATCTGAAAAGTTGTCAGAAAAGGTCATTCCAGTTGTTAAATATGACCAAAGAATATAATATAAACGAACTGAGAATTGACGAAAGAGGATCTAATAAAAATCAATATGACTTTATAATATGTTTAAACGGAAAACATATAAAGTTAGTCATGAGAGTTACAGATTTGGTTATGAAACCAAAACTGTTGGAAATTTACAGAATATTGAATTGTTGTCTGTTTGTATGGCTTTGGCTCTTGAGAAGTAAACACGACAATATAAGGTGGTTTTGACGATCTAACACACTATAAACGACAATCTGAAAAGCTATGAAAACTGTCGTAGCAACAGTTTACCGTGACGAGAACCTAGTACAAACGATTTGAAAAGTAACTCAAGAAGATTTTAAATGTTGAATATGACGATATGAGGTGTTGGAAAATATATAAAGTTAATCATGACAGTTTGTAAAGCTGGCTATGTTGGAAAATAAGGAAGAATGTATCAACGTCAGTTGATATTTTTTTGGCAGCTGGTGGTGACACAATGAGAGAGTTAGTAAAGACAGTCATTAGTTAGTTATGACGACCTAACACCCTGAAAACGACGATGTGAGGAGTAAAAAAACTTTCGCTTCAGTTGTTTAAATATAACTAGAAAATCAAATTGTAAACGGTCTTATAAAGTAACTCATGAAGATACAAAACGTGAATATAATAATATGTAGACAACATATGAAGTTAACCAAGAAAGTTTCTATAGCCTTTAGAATATTGAAGACGATTATATCGATATCATTTAGAATGATTTTGTCATTTGATGCTCATTTAAGCTGGTTTTGAAGAACAAAAACACAGACACCGACGATCTGATAATCTAAGAAAACTGTTGCAGCATGTTTAATATGAAGAGAACATAATGAAAACGAACTAAAAAGTAACTCGGCTGGATCTGAAATGCTTAATATGACGATTTCATATGTATATTAGAACAACATATGAAATTAGCCACGAAAGTTCGGTAAATTTGTTATGACAACGAAAGTTGTTGGAATATTGGAGAAGATTGAAGGTTGATCTGTTGGTATGATTTAAGCAGTTCATGATGACACTCTGATATGTTACTAAGGACGATTATCTAATTTGGTTTTGCAGATCTAACACAATGGTAACGACGATTTGAGAAGGTATGAAAACGGTCGTGGCAGTTATTTAACATGACTTAAGGATCTTAAAAAAGCGATCTGAAAAGTAACACAAGAAGATTTGAAAAATCTAAGTATGATGATATAAGATGTTTATAAGGAAAACATGGTTAGTCATGACATTCTATAAAGTTGGTCATGACGACCAAAGGTGTTAGAATACCGGAAAAGATTGAATAGTGGTCTGTTGGTATCATTTTGGCATTTGATTATGACATTCAGAAGAAAGAAAAGACGAATCATATTAGGTGGTTTTAACGATCAAAAACTCTGATTAAGACGATCAGAGAAGTTATGAAAACTATCGCATCAGTTGTTGAATATGACTTAAGAGCCCTATGAAAACAATCGGAGAAGTAAGTAAAGACGGATTGATTAAGTGATTTAATATGTCTATAAGGAAAACATATGAGGTTATTCATGACAGAGTGTAAAATTGGTTGTGACGACAAAAGTTCTTGAAGACTGTGTAGAGGTCATTTAGTATGATTGTGTAACTTGAAGTGTACTTTGAAATAAGTAAAGACGATGATTTAAGTTAGTTTTAACGATCTATCACACTGAAAAATACGATCTGAAAAGTTTTAAAAAAGCTAATTCCAGTTGTTAAATATGACTAAAAAATATAATGAAAACGAACTGAGAAGTGACGAAAGAGGATCTAATGAAAATGAATATGACGTTATGATATGTTTATCCGGGAAACATTTAAAGTTAGTCATGACAGTGTGTAGAGTTGTTTATGACGACCAAAGCTGTTGGCATAGTACAGAAGATTGATTAGTTGTCTGTTTGTATGGTTTTGGCTGTTGCGAAGTACGTAAAGACGACAATATAAATTGGTTTTGACGACCTAACACACTAAAAAGGACGATCTGAAAAGCTATGAAAATTGTCGTAGCAATGTTTTAACGTGACAAGAACCAAATGCAAACGATGTGAAAATTAACTCAAGAAAATTTGAAATGTTGCATATGACGATATGAGGTGTTGGACAATATATGAAGTTAATCAAAACGTGAATCTAACGATTTGAAGACAACATATGAAGTTAACCATGAAAGATTATATCGATCTCATTTAGTATGATTTTGTCATCTGACGCTCATTTAAGCTGATTTTGACAATCAAAAACACTGACAACGACGATCTGATAATCTATGAAAACTGTTGCAGCATGTTTAATATGACGAGAACATAATGAAAACGAACTGAAAA
>JAYMFT010251856.1:0-10894 GCA_038088735.1 Panulirus argus
CTCATCCCGCGCCGGCCGGCCCATCCGCCAACCCAACCGACTCAACCTCTGACCAGCCAGGGGCTCTCTTACGGGGGAAGTATTATAACAATGTTCAAGTCAAGGAGTGACTCGAACAATCTTACAAAGTAATTATTATTTTCTTTATCATAATCTTTTAATTATGCATGTACTTACTCTTTTGTTATTATTTCAATAATATATTGTCAAAGATGATGACTAAGAAAAATGTCTGTAACAATCAACAATATTTGATGTTCTACATAATAAACATGAAACTTTTATTTTCAAAAACTCTTCTTGTAAATATATCGGTGTTATGTAATAAACCAGTCAGTCCTCAATTGGGTTTAAGTAGATCCTTATATGTGGTGAGTTGGATTTTAGTGACCCCCCCCCCTTATAAATAACTTATAACTGGTGAAACGGATATCAGTGAACCTTTACAACTAACTTATAACTAGTGAACTGGATATTAATGAACCCTTACAACCCCTGAACCAGAGATGAGAATAATTGATTGCAGTCTTTCCTACTGGAAAGAACAAAATCTTAAATATCAAAGAATGATGGAAAGAAACAGCAAAATAATATCTTGGGGATAAAGTGTGTCGATCACCCACTACAAAATAGAGGATATGTCATGTGAAAAAGAGAATTCTTTCATGATGGTGCTCTTATCTCCTCTGATATCCACATGTTATCCATATAAACACAGGACTTTAGTACAGTACATCTAGTAACATCAGTCGTATCACAGTGTGACAGTGATTACATTAATATATTAATAGCAAGAAATAATGAAGTAACTTAATATCACAATCTTACCATTCTCATTAGTTGAGATTGATCACTTAAAATTTGGCCGTCTTTTATGTTTGCTGCAACACTTATGCTTTTATCGGATGGTGAAATGGTGTCTGGCCTAATGACCTTCATAGGACACTGGCCATTAAAACCAACAAACCAGCAAACCAATCAGAATTACCAGGACAAACCCCCTGCAGACCAAGTGTAAGAGCCTGGTGGAAAGGGCCAACTGGACCTCAGGATAAGAACTGGTCAAGTTTGCAATGAGGGACAGTCCAAGTGGCTTGTGAAACTACCAATCTTAGTTATAAACTACCGATGTCCGGAACAGGAATCCAGGGGCTACACACAGGCCAACATGATGACTGGCCACCACCTGCCACTGCCACTGGATGTCCTGACTGGACCACCACCTGACGACGGCATGTAGGAATGCGCACCAGAGTTCGTAAGGGATCTGTAGGAGCGGCTGTGGCAGTTACACCAACAGCTATGTGAGAATCTGAAAGTTTTTGATGGTTATAATGAGTTAATACAATTTTTCTTGCTGTGTGTTATGACCACATCCCTTCCTCTCATAGATGTATAATCAGACCATAGGCCCATTAAATCAAATATCTGAAATAATGGCTTCTGTTAACAGAGAGATATAGGCTAGACACAGGTTCTCTTTTTACTGTCTGGCTAACAACTGACAGCTGACGGCCGTTTGATATTGTCTCCTCTCCTCTCAAAACTGGATTAGATACCAAAAACACTTGTATAAAAATCATAAAAATATATATATATATCAAAATTATATAAAAATGAACATGTGCTCTCTCCATTCCTGATAAGGTAAAATTTCTTCTACATTAAGTTAATCCTATATTTCTTTCATTTTGTCAATCGTATACAATTATAATGACCTTAATTTAACAACATATTGCCATGAAATCATCAAGATGTATACAGGTAACTAATAATTTTACCAGACAGCATTACACAGACATTTTATTACCAAGCATGTAGTGAGAGAGAATCAAAACATTTGTTCTAATACTTCTAGCATTGTATACAAGTAATTTCTATTATTTTTTTCTTGTATTTTTTTGTTTCTTAGCCTCTCATAGATCATATCAAAAGAAAATATACATACTGTTGATTAACACACAATCAAATAAACAATATCTTTAATTTTAACATACAACATTAGACGTTTTAAAAGACTTTAGATTACATAGAAAACTGAAAGCAAAACATATATAATGGATATCAAACATTTATTTGGGAAAGAAAGATAACTGTAACATCCCCTTCCTAAAAGAGGCATGAAATTGACTTATGACTAGATGGTACACGGGACAAGGCATCAGTTACCACATAATCCTTTCCTCTTATATGTTAAATAACTAAATTATAATCTTGTAACAAAAGACTCCACTTTGTCAAACGTTGGTTTACATTTTTCATCTTATGCAAAAATACAAGAGGATTGTGATCCGTAAACACTTGAATCGACCTTCCTGATCCTCTCAAATAAACATCAAAATGGTTCAAACTTAACATCAGTGCCAAAGTCTCCTCAATAACACGATAATTTTTCTGATATGAAAGAAACTTCTTTGAAAGATAACAAATTGGAAAATCAACATTATTTTTCTCCAAAATCACTGGCATCTACATACAATTTACATGGTCTATCATAATTTGGAGTAGAAAGCATCTGTTTTAGATTCTTAAAGGCCTCATCACAATGATTACTCCACATAAATTTGACTTTCTTTGACAATGAATTGGTTAATTGTAAAGCAAAGGTTGATAAGTTCTTACAAAACCTACGATAATATCCAGCCATACCCAGAAATCTTTATAACTCTTTCCTATTTGTAGGTAATAAAAATCCTAAAATACTTTCCACTTTAGCATTAACTGGTTTGACACTTCCATGACCAACAATATATCCTAGGTATTCTACAGTTCGTTAGCAAATTCACTATTTAAAAGGTTTATAGTTAAATTTGCTTGGTCTAACTTGTTAAACACTTCCCTTATTAATTACAAATGTTCTTCCCAAGTTTTTTAATACAACACTATATCATCTATACATACAGAACAATCTTTAACATCACACAATACCTGATTTACTGATCTTTGGAAAGTACAACCAAAAGATAACACTTTATATTGATACAAACCAACCTTAGTTACAAATGCAGAAATTTCTTTTGATCTCTTAGTCAGAGGTACTTCCCAATACCCTTTTAATAAATCTAAATTAGTTACAAATTTAGCATCTCCTATCTGATCAATACAATCATCCATTCTTGGAATAGGATGCGAGTCAACTTTAGTGACTTTATTTACCTTTCTGTAATCCGTACAAAATTTATATGAAATACCATCAGGTTTAGTCACCAACACACAGGGTGAACTCCAAAAACTGTTACTTTTTTCAATCAAATCATTGTCAAACATATATTGTACTTCTTTTCTCATTATCTTTCTCACCTTTCGATTCACTCTATATGGGTGTTGCATTTTTAACCTCAACATCATGCTGTAAAACATCAGTTTGCCTAGGAACATCAGAAAATAAAGACTTATACTCAAGTATAATTTGTATGATTTCACTTTTCTTCTCAATTTCTGAATGATCAAGCTTATTTTCTAAGTTATTTAACACATTGCATTACCTAACAGTTTATCTTCACATCTCCCAACTTCTCATTTTCACTTTCATCCATTACTTCTACATCATCAGATCTGACACATGCATGACAAGCATTGCTGCTATGATCATCCTTTAAAGAATTTCTATCATAATAGGATTTTATCATGTTGACGTGACACAATTGATTTGGCCTGCGTCTTCCTGGAGTATTCACAACATGGTTCAATTTTCCCACTCTTTTCTCAGTTTCCCAGGGACCACAATATTTTGTTTTCAAAGGATTTCCTGTTTGTGGCAATAATACTAACAATCAACTGGTTAAAAGTCTCTCCTTCTAGATTTCTTGTCATACCATACTTTCACATTCTCCTGACGCTCTTTCATATTTTCTGCAGCAATCTCTCTAGTCCTACACAATCAGTTTTTTTAATCTGATACATACTTTAATAGCCCAGTAGCATCACTCTTCCCTATCCACTTCTCCTTCACCATATTCTATGGACCTCTCACTTTATGTCCATACACCAACTCAAATGAGCTAAAACCTGTAGATTTTTGTACTGCACCTCTAATAGCAAACGATGCTAAAGGCACACCCTCATCCCAATCTACAGATAATTCCTAATAATACATTCTCAAAGTATTTTTCAAAGTTTGGTGGAATCTCTCTACAGCTCCTTGGCTTTGTGGGTAATAAGCACTGTATACATATTGCTTTATATGCAACCCCTTTAATATTTTCTTGAACATTCCTGAAGTGAAATTACTTCCCTGGTCTGACTGTACAATTTCAGGCATGCCCACCCAGGAGAAATATCTCACTAACTCTCTCACAATATTTTTAGAATGTATGCAACAAAATGGTACAGCTTCTGGAAATCTGGTAGACACGCACACTATTGTTAATAAATATTGATATCCTTTATGTGTTTTTGGTAAAGGACCTACACAATTAATTACAATTTTGCTAAAAGGCTTACAAAAAGCTGGAATTGGTTGCAGTGGTGCTGGCTGTATAGTCTGATTGGGTTTACCAACTCCCTGACATAATTCACATGTCTTACTGTACTGCGATACATCTCTCTTCATATTTGGCCGATAAAATGGAGTCAGTAACCTGTCAGTTGTCTTTCTAACTCCTAAATGTCCAGACAAACATGAACCTTGGGAAAAGCAATAACACGTACCCTATATTTCTTTGGAATAACTATCTGCTTTCTTACCTCCCAATGATCAGATGCTGGAACACGAACATGCCTCCACTTTCTCATTTACACACCACTCTGTACATAAAATCCAACCGACACATCACATTCACTCCCATTTCTAACAGCTTCACTCCAACAATCTTTCAACCTCTGATCACTTTTTTGTAATTTTATTAGGTCCTCCCTTCCACAATATAATCTTGAAGTATATCAATTTATAATTTCCCAGAGCACTTCTCAGTTTCCATTTCCAGTATATCATCTCTGTTTACAGACTCCTCATCATCAAATATATTACCTTAATCATATTCAACTTCTCTTCTGTCCTTCATTTCCCTGGTTACAACAAAAGCTGGGTAAACAATTTCATTGTGCTGTACTTCATCATCTTTTGAGGTATTCTGCACATCTTTATCCGTCATGTGATTTACCTCTACAGTAGCCTCTACATAGAATGGATGTTCATTCATGATGGGCTCTGGGACTAATTTGTCACATGCCAATTAATTTCCCGGTAGCATGTGTATTCCAGATACAGGAAATTCCTCACAAATCTCAGCTTTTACCCTGCCACTTACAAATTCACTCTCAAGATTCACATTATGTAATGGGACTATTATTCCTGATAATAACCCTCTTACACTTATTTTTTCACCAGAGAAAGACTTCTCTGTCCACTCTAATGCATCTTTCAGAATTAGACTCTGATCTGCTCCTGTATTTCTCAATATTAATTTTTCTTTTCTCAGGACTACATTTAATTCCAACCTTTCCTTCAATAATATATTTTCTCAAAATTTACAGGTTTTCATTTACTCACATGGTACTCATTTCCTCTTACATCACAAATATCCTTGGTCTCTCTCTGAGCAACAGTTAATGCTGCTGACTTTGGTGTTTTTTGACACTGATATTTAGCATGACCTAATTCTCGACATCTCATACATTTTATTGGTGGTCTACCTTCTTTACTAACATAAGGGTTATGATAGAACTGAGTTCTTGGCTACCTGTATGGTGTTTGTCTTTGGTATTCATATCCTACCATATTTTATGATACATAGAGTTGTACGGAGGAGGGCAGATGTGTTGGAAATGAAATGTTTAAGGAAAATATGTGGTGTGAGATGGTTTGATCGAGTAAGTAATGTAAGGTGTAAGAGAGATGTGTGGTAATGAAAAGTGGTTGAGAGAGCAGAAGAGGATGTGTTGAAATGGATTGGACACATGGAATGAATGAGTGAGGAAAAGTTGACAAAGAGGATGTATGTTTCAGAGGTGGAGGGAACAAGGAGAAGTGGGAAACCAAACTGGAGTTGGAATGATAGAGTGAAAGGGATTTGGAGCTGTCGGGGCCTGAACATGCAGGAGGGTGAAAGGCGTGCACGGAATAGAGTGAAATGGAACAATGTGGTATATGCGGGTCGACGTGCTGTCAGTGGACTCAACGAGGGCATGTGAAACGTCTGGGGTAAATCATGGAAAGGTCTGTGGGGTCTGGATGTGGGTAGGAGAGCTGTGGTTTAGGTGCATTTCACATGACAGCTAGAGACTGAGTGAGCGAATGTGGCCGTTTTGTCTGCGCGGAGAAGGGAGGACGTGCCGGAAATGAAATGTTCGAGGACAACATGCGGCGTAAGGTGGTTTGATCGAGTAAGCAATGGCAACAAATAGAATGCGGTTGAGAGAGCAGAAGAGGGTGTGCTGAAACGGTTTGGACACATGGAAAAAATGAGCGATGAAAGGCCGACAAAGAGGCTACATGTGTCAGAAGTTGAAAGAACAAGGAGAACAGAGACCAAACTGGAGATGGAAAAAGACTTTGAGCGATCTGGGCCCGAACATGCAAAAGGGTGAAAGATGTTCACGGAAGGGGTTGAAATGGAACGATATGGTATCTTGGGGTTAACGTGCCGTCATTGGACTGAACCAGGCATGTGAAATATTAGGAGTAAACCATGGAAAGGTATATTTTAACAAATAGGATCAGTCAAGACTGGCTTGAAAACTTTTTCAATGTCCTTAGAAATGCAGGAGGTAACAATACTTCTCCCACTGGCGCAAGATTTTTAAGTGCAGTTAAGAGTGTCATAGGAAATCAGATCCAGTATTAGTCTATGAGCAGCAATTGCATAGATGATGCCACTCCATTTTTAGGTACAATGAAGTTTACAGTTTCATTGCCCAAAGAAGTTCCTATTCAGTCTACAGTTACTATTGACAAAGATGAAATGGCTGGAAAATTCCAAAAAATGCGGCACTACACCTATTTCAGATTTTTTTTTATAGTTTTAATCCCTATAAGGAAGATGTCTCCTTAGAGGATAATGATATTTCAGATGTTTTTGCTAACTTTAAGCCATATGAGGATGATGTTTCCCTTAAAGATGATAATGTTAATTTGAAATTGTCCCATGCACCAGTATTACAAAATGGAGTGACGTATCTGGCAGGGTATGTTTGTCAAAAACTTTTGAAATATCATGATTGTGACAAATGCAAAGAGCAGTTGGCAGAAGAAAGAGGCAATGATGCATTATTTTATGACATTTATTTGAAAGAAAAAGACGGTGGACCAAAAAAAGTATTTGTTTTATCCCAATAGAAATATTGTGAATATGGTTAACAAAACTAAACAGACTTTCATACCAAATATTAAAGAGTTAATTGGTCAAAGATTAATAACATCAAAGTTAAATACTATAACGTTACAGGAATCTCACAAATCACAACTTTGCGAAGATGTATTTGAAAAGCTTGTTGATATATATCTACTAATGCGTCTGCGCTATCACGCAAAGTTCCTAAATAAGGAAATATGAGGAAAAAGAAAAAGAAATGCAACATCCTCACATTTTGTTACTAAGAAAAGAGAAAAATGATCAACTTGTCCCATATACATATTTCTTTTTCTGCTATAGGTCTATTTCGTCCAAAAAAGGAGTGGCAGCAGGTTAATGGTATGTACACTATATACATTTGCACTCCTGCTGTGGAACTGTATTTGCGTTTCATTTTTTTTTAAATCTTTTCTAAATGTTTAATGTGTTTGTTTTCTCCCCATCATGTTCATTTATTGTACATTTGGCTTTATTAAATTCGTAGTATCTTGTTTGAATTGTTTTTTCTTGTTCTTATCTGTAATGATTACATTTTTTCTGTTTATTGGAGAATGCTTATTCTATGATTTCCTTAATGTTATTTTATTTTTCTATTCCTAGCAATGATTTTCCACATTATGCATTTATATTTTTGTCTTGAATTTTCCATGGGAAGTGTCTTATACCTTCAATAATAACACTACAATGTGTTGACTTGTCTTACTTATACCTTTAATAAAAAATGCTAAGCTATATATTGAATATTGTGTCAATATTGAAATATAAGAATACATTACAATATCAACATAGAAAAATGTTTCATATTAACAAGGGTAGAGCATTAATGTCCATGAAAATGGAAATGGATAGTATATAAAAACCATTTCTTTATCTGATAATGAAAATCTTTGACTTTGATAATAAAACATTCTATTTTATAATCAAAATAGAGTAGATTATGAAGACTGATTTTATTTCCTATCAATATATAAATTAATATGTTTAGGTTCATATCCGAAGTATATGACAATGTATAAGTTAAACTTCGGAAAATTTACGAATTATTTTTTAAATAATATGATTTTGTCAAACAAAAATATTTAATTATAGAATATATACCTCAATATAATGGCATGAGAATCTATAACTATTTGGAAACTATTCATAAGATGTGGAAGTATCTGGCATCATTTTCCAAAACTTTTTTGAGAAATACCTAGATGGCGCCACATATTCACACAATTTTTTTTTTTTACTTTAGGGTAGATACCCTCTGTTCCACAGTCCCATCTTTGTTGTAAAGTCTTTGGATGATTGGTGCAGCTGGAGGCCACGCTACCGGTGGTCCAGTTGGAAGTTTGTGGAACATTTTTTACCATGGGTTTAGCGTCAGCTGGAAGAGCTGTTCGTGGTGGGTGTATTTGTCGAGAAGTAGCTTCGAAGTGCGGTGCAGTGGGAAACGCATGGCCGAGTGGAAGCGTGCAAAGAACATACTGACAGCAGCCTAAGCGAGAGGAATGTTTCTGCCGGTATTACATCTGCCATTACCAGGACTCGTGTTCGTCGCAGGATGTAGCAGGTCAGTGGTTTACTGTTGTTTGAACAGATTGGGCTCGAGCTGTTTACGCATAGTATGGAAATGTATATTGTGGTATTATTCAGATAACCATTCTCGGTTAATCTTTTTATATTTTGAGGAAAGGTACTATAAATATCGGTGCTCGTTCATATGTGTCACATGGAGTTTGACAAACGATATTACAAATTCAAAGAAAGAATTGTGTATCTTAGGTCATAAAAGGGAAGAGGTTACCTGTGTCTTTGACTTGTACCACTTCCAAGAGATATTTGTGGATGGGATTATCTGGTTTCATAGTTTGTTTTTTAAATATACATTTCAGAAAGTAGGCCAACATTTACTCCATTATTATTTCATTATCATTTTTTTTTAATGTCCTTTACTATGCAAAAAACTTTTGAAGAAAATGTATATTTTTTATTCGGAATATTTTTCTTTATCAGGTATGTTTTGTATACAATATTTTCGTGTGAACTTCGTCTTCGTAATACTCGAACATTTCTGTTGATTCATCATCCAAGAGAGTGTTTCACCCATGTCAAGGTAAGATCCTTGGATGTATTCTAGCAAACGTTATTTGTTGAGGTGATTTTTGATTCTCTTGTGTTGTTTTTCTGTTTCGCTCATACATAAACGTGCTTTTGTTTGATTCATATATATTTCTTGGTGCTACTATAGTATGCGGTCTACCACGGTATCAAACACTATAGCATGCGGTCTAACTCATTTACTTCCTAACCTAACCTAACCTAGGTTAGGTTAGGTTAGGTTAGGTTAGGTTAGGTAGTAAATGAGGTAGACCGCATGCTATATAGTGTTTGATACCGTGGTAGACTGCACACTATAGCAGCACCTCAACACGTATGATGAAAGTAAAACGGTTGATGTCTTCTACCTAGAATTTCAAAAAGCATTCGATAAAGGTTCAGCATCAAACGGTATTGGCAAAAACTTTCACATGGCATTGTTTGGGATGTACTTCGGTGGACACGAAACACAGTAGTGATTGATGGTCAAGCCTTACATTGGTTAGCCGTACCAAGTGGAGTGCTACAAGGATTAGTTTGGAATCGGTCTTCTTTGTCATTTATATAAATGATTTTGATAATGGGTTGCATTACAAGATATAAGAATTTGCTGATGATACAAAGATGGGAACTAACCTTCAAACGAACTCGAATATCTGCAGCTTCAAACCGACAGACAAACTGAAAAGTGCATTGTTTTACATCTTGGTAGCAAAAACGAGAAGACAAGCTACATTATGAATTCTGTTGAACTGCAAAAGGTAAATGAGGAAAAAGACTTGGGTGAAAAACTCTGGTGACCTAAAACAAAATTGGCAGTGAACAGAAGTAGCGAAAAGAGCGAACAAAATTATTGGCTTCATAGTGAGGGCATTCGAATCTAAGTCCAGGGAAACCATCCTTACTCTTTACATCTTGAATATTGTGTTTGGTTTTGGTCATCCTACCTAAAAAAAGACAGACAGAATGGAGAGTGCAGCGTCCAGTTGCTAATATGATACCCATGCTGAGAAACATATCCTACGAGAGCAGATTAAACGACTTGAATCTATTTAGATTAGCGGAGAGAAGACTAAAAGGTGATCTCATACAAGTATTCTAAATTATCGAAAGCTTTGATAATCTTGATATAACAAGTTACTTAAGACTTGATTTGTCTGATTTCACTCGGAGTAATGGATACAAACTCGTGGGCAAACACTACCTCGAACGAGGCGAAGTACTCTTTCTTCAACAGGATCGTGAACATAAGGAACGATCTGCCAAGTAGATTGGTTGAAAGCAGAACTATTGATACGTTTAAGAATAGACCTGATAAATATATCGCTTCAAGACTAGCAATATTTGCGCCTCCCTAAGTCATTTTGACAATTTGCAGGTTATGGTCGTTTGAATTATCTGTACAACCTCTAACTTTTACCTCACTAATTTGAGTTTCTGATATCTTCCACGATCACAATCAGCCTCGAAAGGACCCATTGGTCTGTTACTGTTTGAATTCCTTTGTATATTGACGA
>JAYMFT010251867.1:0-10894 GCA_038088735.1 Panulirus argus
AAAAAAAAAAAAAATATATATATATATATATATATATATATATATATATATTTCACATCGCAAAGACCTGTTGATTGTCAGTACTGCTAAGGGTTTATTGTAAAACACACGTAGATTGTTCCTCTTTCATTGAAATTCAACTAGAATCACACGAAAACCTTACGTCAAGGTTTCGCGATGGCTGCTTTTCCAGTGCGATGGACTGCTTTTTGATTATTTACAGCCAACTATACGATTACAAACTAATGCCACCAAAGTTTAATTTTGCTGTTATTGAAATATAAACTTTTCGGTTGTTCATCCAAAATTCCTTAATATAATTTACATTGACTTGAATGAACGTATTACACTTACTAATTTAAGGACAAAAATTTGTCTGAGTGTTATTACCTATTGTTCATTCGAGGACGAAGATTTACGATCGTTGACCCCTGACTTCCTATTCCCAGTCTTATCATTATATATATATATTATATTTTATTTATTATACTTGATCGCTGTTTCCCGCGTTAGCGAGGTAGCGCCAAGTAACAGACGAGGAAAGATCCATTCGCTCACATACTCACATATATACTTATATGCACAATATATATATATATATATATATATATATATATATATATATATATATATAGTCAATATATACATACATATACATACACATGTATATACACATATAAATGTACATATTCATACTTGCTCGCCTCCATCCATTCCTGACGCCAGCTTGTATCCTCTTAGTTCAGCTTCTTTCATGAGTATATAACTCTGTTGCTACATTATTTTCTCGTATAAAAAAACAAGCCAAACTTAATTGTGTCATGGCCTATTAGAAGTCTTACCACATTCTTCTTTATTTCTAGGTGGGCAAATTTTGGGCTTCGCTCCTCTCTTCGTAGCTCATTCCAGTCAGTTTCGGTACCATTCTTATTGCATTTCCTTGGGTTCTTTCCAACAATTTTAGGTTGCACTTCAGGTGAGGGGACTGGACGATTGGGAATATTCTAGCTAAAGGTGAACGTTCATCATGTATATCTTTGTCTCATTATTCAATCAAGGAATAATGTATTGAAACTGAAAACTGAACTAAATTGAGAGTGATTCCGTCGCAAATCAAGATACAGTTTGCCTCCCTCACACTCCACACCATATGCTGCTCTGGTTAAATGTTTGTGATGTCAACTAGGTCCCTTTCACATCATGACGCTTGCAGTTTATTTCCACTGATTTGGTACTCATTCATCTATCTTGATGTATTCATTTTCCAGGATTAAATTTCATAAGCCATTTGTTTACCTACGATGTCGTTATCTGTAAGTCTTTCTAATATTTCACTGGTCCTCTTGCTTCGTGCTTCTTTTATTACTTTCTTATCACCAGAAAACATGCATAGGTAAAAACCTATCGCTTTTGGCATATCATTTACAATCATGAATAATAATGTTCTCAGCACAAAACCCTGAGGGACCCTACTTCTCCCTTACCCAGCTTCAGTAGACTCTCTTGACATTTGTTACATGTTTCCTCCCAGTTAAATAGCTATCATTCCATTTGAAGAGCCCTCCTCCATCCCTACCTTGGATGTTTAGCTTCATAATCAGTAACCTATCCCTTTTCTCTTGGACGTTGCTTACTTGCTCATAAAGACCTAGTAGGTTAGCCGCACAAGATCTTGTGAATTCTTCTTATCTCCCACTTAGTAGTTTTAGTTTAATATATGTGAAATTACCTTTAGTGTGTTAGTGGTGGGAGTTTTACTCTTCTTAGACCCATTTAAAGAATTCATTTCAATGATGATAGCTTTTACTTATCTCAGTGGTTTCAAAGAATTGATATCAATATCACTAAATCCATTGACTCAAAAGTTGTAATCTTGTTCCTCCTTGACCTTCTGTCTTCTCGTGTGGGTGGGTATCTCTTCTTTCCCTCTCTTTTTGCAGCTCAGATCTTTTATTGTACCTCAGATTTTTATTCTATCAACCACTACTGGCTTTTTAGCATTGTAACATTTTTCCTCAAAAGGTTCTCCATATTAAATTGATCTTTAAAGTCCAGGCAGAGAGTCGTAATGAAAGGAGAATCATCAGCGTGGTCACCTGTTATTAGTGGGTTTCCCGAGGGTTCTGTCTACTGATCTACGCTTATCACATACAGTGGTACAAGAGAGGGCAGCAACATACTCAGAACATCTGACCAAGAAGAGCTGTGTGGCTTCAGGATAGCGAAAGAATTTGTGGATTATGTGTTTGCTTTGTTGGATTTATGAGAAATATCTGGAGAGACATAATAGTATGTGACATTTATGATTCTGAAGTAAGTGTAAGATGGTTTGACTGAGAGGTTTTATGGAGGGGGGCTAAGAATATATTGGGTACATGGAAAGTTACTAAATACAGTAAGGAGTTTTACCAAGTAGTAAAGCATGTGTGCAAGAAGGAAGGGAAAAGGTTGAGTGGTTCTTTGTCAAGGATATGTAATGTCATCATGGTTTTTTAATCTTTTAGTTGTGGGTGGTGTAGGTAAATGAAAGGGTCTTAGAATGATAGACAGGTCAATGTTATTATACTACAGGTAGGTAGCATGGAAAGTGGATCAGATGCTATTTGTAGATGATATGGTCCTGGTGGCAGACTATAGAAGCTAGTGACAAGTTTGGGATAATGTATGAAAGGACAAAATTTAAAGTGAATGTAAACAAAAGTAGGTAGTAGTTGGTAGGCAGCCACCGACCAGGGAGGTATATCACTGTACTTCCTGCTTGGGTATGAGAAGGGTTAATGATGGCTGCATAGTTGGCCAGCACTATATGGCTATCAAACTGCACACCTGTAACCCAGGTAGCTGTCTTTTCTTTCTGCCTAACCTACACGTGGACTGCTGGCATTCTGTCCACAAACATACAATCTATCCTTGTCGCACAACATTTGACGACACTTCAACTCACACAACTCATTCTTTGTAACTCTAGATTTTCCTGTTGTGAGCGCTAAGCACTAGTCCTGCCATTTGATAAAACAGTAGGAGCAATAGATAAAATTAGTAGGTATGTACATTGGGTAGAATTAGCACGCTGGAAAATTAGATAGAAGTGGTTGGTAGGAACATAAAATAGGTCTCTGGAAACACTGCCTTAAAATTACCCTCTGCCAGTGGCCTGTCAAGAATGAGGTACTAAAGGCTTAGTAGTGGCACTGGAGTTCACCAGATATGCTCTTTTGCAGCAGTCACCTCCTTAAGGAAGTTCCTAGGGGGTACAGGCATCAGACATGTATATAGGTCGATAGAACAAAAGTAAGGTCATGAGGTACAGTGTGGGATTAGACAGGATGATTTAAGAGTGTGAATGGGGAGGACCTACAGGAAGTGGAGTGCTTCAGGCACCTAGGAGTGGACATGGCAGTAGATGGAACAAAGGAAGCTGAAGCAAGTCATAGGAAGGTATAGGTGCTATCTTGTGTACATTGATTAATAGGTAGAAGGACAGGTCAGTGTCTGTTAGGACAAAACTGAATATGTTTGACGGTACAGTAGTACTGACAGTGTTGTATGGATGAGATATCTTCGGCCGTAAATGCAAAAGAATGGAAGGGGGTAAACATATTATAAATGAAATAACCAAGGACAATATGTGTTGTTAGGCAGATTGATCATGTGGGAAATGACTGTAAAAGAAAAGTGCAGTAGTAAATGCAGACTGATTGAGAAAGATGACCAGGGTGTGCACTACAATGTTTTGAACATATGGAGAAGATGAGCAAGAAAGATTAACGGATTTATGTCAAAGTTATTGGTTATGCTTAACTGTAACTACTGGGGAGAAATCATCACCATCTTTGTCAATAATTAGAATATGAGCATGATAAGGGTACAAGAATGAAAATCATGTCTATTTCATTATACAGGACTCAGGAAAACCATCTATTTCATAAAAAAAAGATATAGGAGGGCATTTCATCTGCTCTACAGTTTATATACAGCAGATTAAATGCAAAGTCTTGCAAGCTGCCAACTTCCCACATCTCAGGCCAAACACACTTATAGTAAGGGATATTTGTAATACATGCATCAGGTTCCTGACTCCTTGGCACTCATCACAAATGTGTACTGTACAATAGTAACAGTAGCAAGGACCAAAAAGCATTAAAAATACAGGAATTTCTTCAGTTATTTAATATATATATAAACAGTGCTAGAATAATAAATAGTAATAAATTACTAATGATATATTGGTGTAAAACATTATTCATCTAAATGCTTCTGTGTGGCAAAATACCTGGTTTTATCTTTGGTGAAAAAATATAATCTGTATTCTTCCTGCATAATTACATTAAAAACTTATACCATCTCAGATCATACAAGAGGCATTATATCACTTTCCTTTAGTTTGCACACCTTTTCACAATGAAAAATAATACTAGTGAAATCTTATGTTATCACCTTTTAAGACACACAAAGGCAATGGTATAAACAAAATATCCTTTTAAATCTATCACCAAAGCAAATAAACACAAAACCTAACCAAAGCAAAGTAATGCTCAGAAATACATTCATATGGTCATTCTTAACTTTTTACTGCTTCAAGTTGGATTCCACTGACACAGACAGATACATGAAAATACCATACTAGGGGTGCAAATACATATTCACCTGTTGTGTATTCATATATCTTTTTATCACAAAAAATTCCTGGACTTAAGTATTTACATAAAAAAGGCATTAGCGTAGCTCTTCTTTTAATGCAGTTCCTTAGGCTACCACAAAAATATACCATTTTTGAGGATGTCACAGCACAATCCTCTTAAAGTATATATTACATATTTCATTATAATCTTAAAATGTACTCTGCAAAAACAAAATATCAGGCTTCGTGTATTTAGTGGAAAATAGAAATTCATACTTTTTTTCCTTCTAAGGCTTACTGTGGCCATTTTCCAGTTATCTTTGCTTCTTGTTAACTTACAAAACATAAGCAATATCATCTCTTAAAAATTATATTTTACAATCACAGTATAAATTTTGAAATGCAAGTGATTTTTCAAAAGATGGATCAAAAGAAATAAAATACACAAGAATATCTACATTTTGGAATATTTTTTCAGTCCGTCAAAATTCAGCCCAAAGAGCAATATTATGGCTATTCTTCATGTTTTTCTGACCTGAATTTTTAATTATGCAAAAAAATAACATTCATTCAGACTTTTGCAGACCTGTATGAATCCTGTCATAAGGAATTTCTTTGATTATTATAACCATTGCACTAAGTGAAACCAATTTACTTACACAAAAGTCCTCATACTGTTTGCACTCAAAAAGAATATCTGCACTTGGGCGAATTTAACTTTGGTAGGTTTATACTCTTTTACAGCTGCCAGAAAGCCAGAAATCTGTATCAACAGTGCCCTCATTGATGTGAATACCAAGCTTATACTGTTGAAATTTGAAATTTATGGTTCTAAAGTAATTACGTTTCTTATCAGAATGTAATCAGCCACCACAGTAAAAATTTCAGAAATACCAATCTCTGTGCCTATACTTATAAATACCTTAAATAAGCTTGAAATCAAGTTAAGAGAATGCACTTTTCTTAATACATGCAGAAAGTAGTCATACAGATTATACAGGAAATATAGAGAATAAATATATAAAATATAAAACCATAACAAAATTACAGTGGAAGGAATTCAGTGTTGTCAAAGGAAAAATACCTAAATATGGGCTCCTTATTACATCAATGGTTCTTACTTTGACCAAATTCACTTTACAATCCTTTACAGGCTTCTTAAGCATACTGAAAGGTCACTCAGTAGAAAAAGTGGTACACAAGTGCATTCCACTGGTGTTAATGCTGGGAATAAGCTGAACATAATGGCTGGTAAAAAAATCATCCCTATTAGAGGTATACTTGTATCAAAGTTGAAGCCCTCTCTGGGACCAAAGTTTATGATCAATCATAAATGAGGATTCACATATATATGGAAAGAACGCACCCTAGTGAAGGTTTTTGAATGGTTATCAAATTAAGCATACTCAATAAAAATGGAAAGGGATCAAGTTACAAAATGCAAATGGAGTGATCAAAAAAGACTTTATTCCATATTAAAAGTAAAGAAACTGCATCCTTGAATAGGAACAACTGTTGCTCTATAATTGACCCCTAAAACATACATCTTTGTCAAAATTTTCAACTCATACTTCTCATTTAGTTTGGAATGTATTTGTGAGCTATGACTTTCTATGAATGACTTGCCTGGGTTTAATAATAAATTATATATCCCCAAGATCACATGCAAAATCAGTAGCAAGGAAGCAGCAGACTCCTATGGAGCAAAAAGTTCCTTGACAAGATTGTACTATACCCCTTTCTGCTCAATGACGATGATACAACCTTGCCAAAGATGACTTTCCACTTGTGGCATATCTACATGCTTGTGGAATCTAGTAACCTCCCTGGCTTTATGCATTGTCATATACCACAAAAACTTACAAATGTTGCTGTTTTTTTTTTTTTTTTTTTTTTTCCACTGTCTACTACTTTCCAAATTCATATAACTTTCCAAATTCAAATAGGTTATATCACCAGCTGAAAGGAAGCTCAATTCTTTTCATGTTCATTATTGCTTTAAGCACAAGTAGATGGCAAGTGCATAAACTGTGCAACAAACCAGCAAAAAGAAATTCTGAAAAAGTATTTAAAAAACTGCAGCTGGGTCTTTGGCACTAGACTGTAGAGACATGATGAGCAAAGTATTCCCTGCTAAGAATGCAGAAACAGTATTAATAGGTCTTCAAAGGTCTACACCTTGTATTGCTCCCATTCCATTGACTACTTTAACATATAATGCATCAATAAGTCACTAAGAGCACCAAAACAATAACAAAAGCTTCTTTCTTATTATGGCAGCTGATTATGTCCTCATTAGCCTGGTAAGTATCTGTAACACCTCTGCATAAAAAATCCTATAAATTTTGCCATTCAAAGAAAGAAGTTCTTTTCCAGTTTCAAAGCATGGTGTCACAGAGTATAATACTCTCTAGACACTTTTCACGTGCATCTCTGCACATCACACCACTACAAGATAAATTTCCAACTACTTTTAGAATATTTTCTACAAAATTAATGTGATTGTGATGCAAAAAGTCAGAAATTTCTTATCTGAAAACATCATTGTAATTGAAATTTTTTGCATTTTACATTAAGAATGTAATGTTTCATATTTGAAAACATAGTCTGAAGTCTAAATCAATTGGCATCCAGAAGAAATTTGTATTTCTGAGGTCTGTATCCCTTAACCTCTACTACTATTACACATTCTGATCACCAACTTTAATGAAAATTCTAAGTGATGGTTTTCTTGCCTACCTTCGCTTTTCACCAATTAAGACCTTTAAAACCTTCAGCCCAATTATACCTGAAAAATATAAATCTTACAATTAATTTCTTTCCAGATTAATCAACAAATTTGAAAGTATTCCATCAAACACATTTTCATATGGTATATAGAAACTGAAGAAATATGTGAGACTGGTCTAAAAGTTTCTAAGAAGAAGAGATAGTGATGTATTTTTTCCTATAATGCTGGTATGTCCATCTAAACTAATTTTGGCATGATGAGTTTGGAAAATAATGATAGCAAAGTCATCCTTTATGGGTGTTGAAACAGCACAGGCAATTACAAGCACCAAATCCGGACTATCTTGACTTAAACAAAAAATTTTAGGTGAGAAAAGAAAAGAAAAAATTCATTTGAGCTCCTTAGGTGCTTGTAGGCCTGGCTCTTAAAGGTGGGAAAGTTATGGGATCAGGCAAAGTTAAAAGATGACTCCACAGCTAAGCTTCCATCAACCTTAAAATGTACTATGAACAGTTTAATTAACTATGTACAATTACAGTACAAATGGTATAGTAATACGATAAGGAAAAAATAACAGACAACCTGCTAATTTACAGGCAAGGCTGCTTTAATACTATATATAGCAGACCTTGATCAAGTACAACAGGCAGTTATACTCAAGCACTAGTAGCATAAATGCTTTAAAACAGGTGGATTACCCAATCAAATATGAGTACCCAATCAATTCCATGAAGACTAAATATGGACTAATCATTTTGGCAAATCATACCTGCTCCATCTGTAGGTCAAAAGGCTCCTCATCAGAGCCAAGAATACTCTCAATATTGTACAAGGAGGCATGAATAACAATAATGAAGAAACTTGCACCTGAAATAAAAAATGACTAATTTAAGTCTCTGTAATTTGACTCACTTATCTTGTAACCATCCTGATCAAGGATGTTAAAGAGAAACTAAGGAGTTTCATTAGTTCAATTTTGTTAAAAGACGGATAATAAACATGCCATGAAAATTACATAATTCTCAATTAACGCATCATAAAACTATAAAACCCTTAATTCCATTTCATAAAACTAAAGACATCTTTCACTCTATTTATCTTTCTTCACTGCCAAGAACTAACACACTGTCTTGCAACATATGAAAAGGTTCTGTTGTTTTAATAATCTACACAATTAATCATCATTACATAGTTCTTTATTTTATCAATAATCATATATATCAAATAACAACATAGTTCTCTATTTTATCAATAATCATATATATTAAATAACATTTTAAAAATGCTGAGGAGTAATCCACTTTAATACCTACTCCCAGAGGCAGACATCTTAACTCTAAAAGATTTAAATGTGTAAAAAGAGAAAATATTGAAATAAAATGTCAATACTGTTTTCTTCCTTTCCCTCCCACCAGCAACATTTGCCCTGTGCCTGTACTTATTGAATAGTTCATATGATGCAACATTTGGAATGAAACATCAGGTAACTTTATGATAGGCTCTCATGCACATTCAAAAAAAAAAAAAAAAAAAAAAAAAAAAAAAAAAAAACAAAAAAAAATCATAGAACCTAGCCTCTTTCCCTACACGTCGAAGCTTTGGAACTCTCTACTTTCTCATGTGTTTCCCAATACCTATGACCAAGCACATTTTAAAAAACAGGTCTTTCACATCCTCAAAAATTCATAAATACTTTCCCTTGTCTTTTCTTTTCCCCTCTTCATAATTCTCTCTTTTTTTCAATTAAGGCCCAGCCTTGATGTGAACTTTTGTCCGTGACTGGGGGGGGGGGGGATGAACATCAGTCTATGTATACCTTTACATATGCCTCCAAACACACAATCCCCACCTCAAAATCTTCCTTTCTATTATCTGGCCTATATATCTATTGTAATTACAACTTTTTTTTTTTCAGTTGAAGGCTCCAGTCATGGACAAAAGTCCACATCAAGGCTGGGCCCTAATTGAAAAAAAAAGATAATTGAGAAATGGGAAAAAAGACAGGGAATGTACTTATGAATTTTTGAGAAAGACTGTCTTTTGAAATGAGCCAGGTCATAGTTATTGGGAAAGACATGAGAAGGTAGAGAGTTCCAAAGCTTCTAAGTGTAGGGAAAGAAGTAGTTATCAAAATGGCATACCCTTGAGTTGCTGATGGCCACACAATAAACATGTGACGCAGCAGCCTGCCGAATAGTGTGTGGTCTAGGTAGTGGTGGGGGCACACAAGCAGCCAGCTCTTGGGAGCAATAGCCAAAGTAATACCTATAGAAGAGGGAAAGTGACTGAACTTTGCAGTGTAGTGTATGAGGGTCAAGTTTGGAGGTTAGCCTGGGACAGTTTATAAGTTGGACCACTTTCGACTCAACTCTGTCAAGTAAGGAAACAAGAGCTGGAACCATCCCAAATGTAAGAACAGTACTCCATACAGGGATGAATCAATCCCTTGTATAAATGAAGCAACTGTTCAGAAGAGAAAAAATTACATCTAAACAGGACACCCAGTTTCTTAGAGGCAGACATCGCTATTCCCATAATGTGGGGTTTCCAAGAAAGAGAGTGGATGTTACAGTAATACCAAGTATGTACAGTGAGTCAAGAGGTAGAATTACAGAACCGTTAAAGGAGATACCATAGTTGTAAGGAGCTTTCGATACAGAGATGGGTAGAAATTGGGTCTTGGAGGCATTGAACTTAACTAGATTTTGTGTAACCCACTGAGATATCCTGTGTTTATTGTGGAAGCTGCGTCAAATTGCCATTATTCTTTTTAATACTGCTAATGCAACATCTGCTAATTTTGCTATTACTTAACTAGAACTCACCTAAGACCCAGAACAGGACAGCACCTGCCCCTGCCATATACAAAACGGGCAGAGAAAAGATACCAACAGCAGCATACTGGTGAGCAAGAGATATTTCATGTCCTCCAATTATAATTTTCTTATCAGCATTCTTCAAAGACAGAATGTAGCAGGCACCAAATGAAGCAGCAACAGCAATAAGAAGTAATGGGGATGTTATCCTGGAAAATGACAATATCACTGAAATACGAGATGTAGCTCTGATCAAGGAAAGTAAGGTACTGACCATGTATCCATTAAAAGAAATCATGCATTTCATTACAAACATGTGTCTTAGGCATTACCAGTTATCTCTGTAACATCATTAATTCTGCTCACTCTGATCTAAAATGAAACCTTATTTACACAGCATATTATGATAATGTACAACAAAATTGAACCTTTAACAGAGATGAGAAAATATCAAACTTAGCCTTCTTTGTACAGGGTGTATTGATGTGGTTCTTTGAATAATTTCAAATATCCAAAGAAGTGTTAATGGACTCCTCTTGTAAGATGCAACACTACAAGTAAGAAGTTAACTTTCGTGTTTGTATCATGATCAGAGGACAGGAAAGAAGCCCACCTTACCCTGCTCCTATTAGAAACGCACCACTGAAGCTGCAAGAGCACCACAAGAGGAGTTTATGGTAAAAAAAAAAAAATATATATATATATGTGTATGTTGATATGTATATA
>JAYMFT010251878.1:0-10894 GCA_038088735.1 Panulirus argus
ATATAGATAGATAGATAGATAGATAGATAGATAGATAGATAGATTCTATACAAAATGTAAACGATGACAAGTAATGGTTTATCAACTGTGTTAATCTTTTTCATCTCTTGTGATTAAAACGTGTAAGTGAAAGTTTTCCTCATTCAGCACCTAAAATGTTAGGGAGCATGCGACTTGTGGAAAGAGAATGTGGTGTTACTGACCTGCGGGATGGGCGTGGCTGGTGAGACGTCCCCACACGACTTAGACAGATGACCCTTGGTGGCTGGGGCCGAGGTCAGCCCCCGTCGAGTTGGACGAGGATGTACCATCCCGCAGACACAAGGAGTCGCCATCGGCATGCTGTATTCTCCTGTTGTGGCAACGCTTTATCGTATCATCATTTCATAAAACAACTGAAAATTATTCATCTACTAGGTTTCCTATTCAAGTGGAAGCATGCAAAGTCATATTTGTTACTTTGTGAAAACTGCACGTAAATGTCTCTTGTGGATTTCCATTTGAATGTGAAAGGCAGAGGCAGAAAGATGATGAAACTAGTGTATCAGATTCTAAACAACAACCTCGTGTTTTCGACATGTTGTTTGCATGCACCTCTGGGTTCTATCATGTATTTCATGCACATGGTATAAGGGATATGAAACTCTGAGAAGAATGGAAAGAATGTGCACAAAAACACTTACGAACAAGTTATTCCTGCACAAAACACAATTCTAAATACACTTAAAATAAACATGAATGTACAAAGAGCAACACCTCAGGAACATTCGCACACCAAATCGTTCAAAAATCAGAACGGTTTCGCTGACGGCTGCAGGCGATGGTCGTTTGTACTGCACACAACAGCCACAGTGACGGACGAGGTAAGTACTGCAGTGACTTACCCAGGGTGAAGACACTCTCGGAACTGCTGAAGGATGCCGCCGCGGCCACTCGTTCCAGGTTAGTTCTGGTCAGCAACGGGAAGACATCGTTTTGCTGCTGCTGCTGTTGCGTCGGGAGAAACCGGGGGGTGTTACACTCAATAAGCATAAAAAAAAAAAGCTTCTTGGATATATATTTTTGATCATTACTCTGAGTATAAAGTGCCGCCAAAGGCAAAGATAAACAAATCATGAAGGAATTTATCTAAGTTTCATTAGACCAAAGAAAATGTATGACCGCTTTCATCACTACAAAATCCTCTTTCTGTCTCAGTATCAAACTTCCCCACAAAGTCCTGCTGCTCAGATCCTTCTAGACCGTGAGCGAGTGCGCTCGTGAATGTGTGATTGCCTGTGTGTCCAACTAACAAAAGAATTTTCGGCACCCTTGTAACATGATACAATACAACACACCTCACGAGAATTTTTGAAAAAACTCCCGAGGTACCGTGCATGGTTGGTATCTTGGCCTGCTGAGTTGCCAGTTACTCTGAAGCTTGTGATTGGTATACCATTCAACAGTGGCTCTACGTGCAGAGTGTACATCATGAACCAGATAGTGCTTCACGATACAAATTAACCACAACAGCAGTGTTCACAGTTACACCACTGTAGTATCCGTTCTTGCTACCGACAGACTTGAAGTCACAGAGTATTAGATATATTATACGGGTTGACCGGTCATGTGCCAGGCTGGTTTATTGCTTGATAGGAAAGGTATTCATGTTTTACCAGAAGGCATTTTAATGTTAATTCTATCGATAGTTACTGTAGGAACACCTGCTGCTAGGACACATTTTGATATATTTGGCATGGTTTTCATCTCGTCTCGCCTAACTACGATTCGAAATAAATATTGCGATTCCTACTGTTCGCTCCAAAGCTCAACTCACTAAAGGTTGAGCCATTTCCGTTTCCAGCATATTCGATACAATGTACTGAGATAACGAACTTCCTGTGGTGAATTTCTGTGCTGACACTAATATTGTTTGTCACTACTAATCTTATGTTTAGCGTACTAAAGAAATACCAAACCTCGTTTCGCGACTCATTTCCTGCTTCATAATCATGACAGAGCTGTGCTTAATGTTATATCACTAATATAATACACAAATATTTTGTGTTCTTTGTGCATGTTGTCTTATATTACTGGACGTTTATAAAATTTCCATCATCTACACTTTGTAATGTTATGGGTTTATGTCGTTGCATCTCATACCGTAAGAAATCCTTAAAAGGCACCCGATTCGCTGGTTGCCATGCACACTTTAATGCAGATTGTGGGTTTGATTATTATATTACAGAGGGTAAAGCTATGCCGTTTAGAGGATTTCGTACTAACCCTCTATGTATTGCCGTTTATCAACCGTTAAATACGACACGTGGCTGCAGAAAACATATTACTTTCACACACACACACACACACACACGTATATATTTTGTCTTTCACAAATGCTCTTAGTTTCCCGCGTTAGCGATGTAGCACCAGAAACAGATGAAGGAATGGCCTCAAACATTAACACCGCTCTCAAGCTGTTATGTATAATGCACCGAGACTTAGAGCCCTCAATCCACAACCAGGGCTCACACACTCTATGATTTCACCTGACCGATTCATGTACAGTGGATCACACAAGTATCGGTGTTGACGTTATGGGAGAGTTGGTATGCCTGACTATGGCTGGTTCGGAAGGTCCAAACCATTGGAGCAATGTTTCAAAACGTCGTTAACGGAACCCTAACAAAATCATTGTCGGGCACCAGTATCATGCTTGTCAGTTACATATAATGGAAACCTCACAGTCAATGCGCGGAGCTATCGTAGCCCTCCATGAAGCGGGCTACAACGTCTGTGATAACGTGCGGCAGCTTGGTATCCACCGCAATACAGCAGCAAGGTGGATACGGCGACATGCAGACATTGGTGCTACACACGACATACCACGGGTCGGCCGCTCACGCTGCACCACCACCGATGAGGACCAGGTGAATTATGTGATTAACACGATAGAAAATGTTCATAGACTATGTTATCAAATATGGTTACATGAGGCATAATGGTGAAATATACTGGTGTGGATACGTAGACAATTTTACGTTAATACCGCTAACCATCGACCATCTGTTTTCTTATTTGTGTGTTTTCTACTAGACGATAGCTAATGCCGTTGCCGATGCTCCAAAACGCCTGCTGTCAGCATACGCACTGACCTAGGTCTACAGGGCAGCAATGAAACAATCCGGCGTAGACATCACAGCAAGGGTTTGAAAGGTCGCAGTCCAGCCGAAAAGCTGGAACTTAAGAGTCTACTAACATGGACAGTATGGCGTATGCGCTCGAGTATTCCGATAAGCCGGCTCAGTTTTGGGAGCGTGTCGTCTTTTGTGACCAAAAGACGTCCAGCTAAGATGGTTAATTCAAAACATGTTTGGCGCCCTCGTAACACCAGGTTCCTCTCTCTCTCTCTCTCTCTCTCTCTCTCTCTCTCGTGGCTGCCTTAATAACTATTCCTGAAAATAGGTGCCTGTGTTGTCTGTAGGTTTTACACTGCACAGTGCGTTACTAATGCAACGTAACTGAACCTGAAACGAACTGAAGGGAACTACGTTAAGATATCCAACGGCATAGTAAATATTATCTGCAGCCTTTATAGCTTTCTGCTGTATATGTGTCGCATAGCCGTAACTAGTTTAACATCTTTACATGATTCGGCAACACCTGCAGAAACATTAACCTTCAGACTCGTGCGCCGCGACTATGTAAGGGTTAATGATCTGTGGCTACTCTATGATGGGCTTTATGTTTCAGATACGAGGCACAACATGTGGCGGCCACGAGAAGGAGTGGGCGTGTCACTGCTGGATTGTTCGGCTGGATGAACGCCAGTGGTGTGGGCGAGTTGGCTAACGTTGGCCCGGGACGGTTTACTGGAGTAAAATACGTTGAGATCCGGGAGGAGGTTCTACTGCCCTCGGTTCAGGCATGGCTGTTCCCTGAAAATGAGCCTTTCTACCTCCTTTACGATAACAGCCCAATCCACACATGCCGGGCTGTTAGGGAGTTGTTTAGCCAGCATTTTCACATAACACTGGTGCAACATCCAACCAGATTCCCAGACCTCAACCTTATAGAGCACGTCTGGGCAGCAATGCTGCGACATATGCCAGATCTGCAACGACCCCGGACCCGTGCTACTGTCATCAACGGTGTTTTAGAGGCATGGGAACAGCTCCGACGTCCTCCTGGACAACACTTCACAAATGAGTTGGTGGCATCCATGCTTAGACGGCTGAATGCTGTGTTAGCCGCAGATGGAGGATAGACTCGTTTTTGATATATTATTAAAAATGTGAAGTATGTGCTACTTTTGTTTCCCTGAACATATGACACAATATATTGTAAATATAGTATTATATTACAATAGCGTAATAGTGTATATGATTTTGTTTAGCGGATCATATTGTAATGATGGCCAGTCATCGACCAATCCATCAATCATGCATAATTATCGCACAGGTGATGTGTATTAAACCGACACGTGAGGTGTTTGGTGTGCTGTCACATGATAAGAGTCGATGTATTGTGTAACGGTAATAAGCACATGACGCTTTTGACCACATGCAAGCATTATCGGCGCACGAAGATAGGCCTGTATACGTAACCACCAATGTGAACCACGTTACCCGCAATATATCTGTCTCCCGTGATAAATTACCAACGTCTCATTCTGTATGAACAATGTCTGTTTATATAAACATAACATATGGCAAATATTAGCCAGTAGATATCGGTAGTTGCCGTTATATGGCACCTTCCGACATCAGGGCTACCAACATGTGGCACGCCGGACACTAATATTTCAGTGACTTTCGTACTGTGGTCCTAAATGTTTCACGCATATTGTGCACCGATACTTTTGTGATCCACTGTACCTTGGTTCAGACCACTGACAGAACGTCGCCCCCTGTATGCCATATCGCTCCAATTTGCTCTATCTCTTAATGCCTCATACCATCCCACGTGCGCAGTCCACGAACGCTCAAAACACCTTTCACCCAATACATATATACGTATGTCCGCCGTCTCCCCGTCTTTCCCTTTTTCCCTTCACTTTCGATGTGTATACCCTCTTAGTCGTCCTCTCCTCCCTCATCTTCTCCATAATACCAAATCATTTTAGCACAACCTCTTCAACTCTCCTATGTATTATCTTTTTAACACAGCACTTCTTACTAATACACCTCTTTCTTACCTATTATTTCTAACTCAATCAATTCTCATTACACAACATGTTGTTCTCAAGCATTTGATTTCCAACATGTTCACCCTCTTTTGTAGTTTGTCATCTTGGGCCCATGTCGAGACTATTAAGCCATCATACATGCCAGTCATCACCCTCACAGACAATAAACTTTCTTTCCGCACTTTCTCCAATGAACCAAGGACCTTCTCCTCCTCACTTCAGCTCCCAGTTACCAAAAAAACACTTCACTTCCTTCAAGCACTTTCAATTCAAGCTCACAATCCAGCTTGCCTCTCTCACCCCTCGCTAAGCCTAATAGCCTTGCTTTCATTCACATTTTCTCTTATTTTTCTCCTTTTACAAACTCTCCCAAATTCAGAGGCCAACTTCTGCAGTCTCTCTCCGAATCTGCCTCCAGCGTCGTGTCATCAGCATACAGTAGATGACTCACCTCCCAGCCTCTCCACCCCTGACAGACTGTAGAGCTGGCCCTCTCCCCAAAAGCCCTCGCATTCACCTCTCTCACCACTTTTTCTGTAAACAAATCAAACAGCCATGGTCATATTACACGCCACTGCTGCAGAACCGCCTTTACCTGGAACAACTTTCTGTTCTGTTTTCTTGCTCGCACGCACGCACGCTTTATTCTCTTGATGAAAACTCTTTATTACTTCTTATGGTCTTTCCTCGTTCACAACATATTCGTAACACTTTTCACAAAGCATCTTTATCAGCTCTATCATATGCTTTCTTCAAATCCATAAGTGTCACAGACAAATCCATTTACTTCTTCAAGTATTTCTTACAAAGATTCTTTGAGGCAAGCACCTGATCTACATATCCTCTATCAGTCCTGAAACCACGTTGCTGACTAGTCTGATACTCGTCACATGCTACCACCCCTCTCAATCACCATTCTCCCATACGACTTACCAGTTACTCTCAAATTTATTCCTTTACGATTCCAACTTCTACTTTTGTCCCCCTTGTCTTTATACAACGGCTCTATTCAGACATTTCGCTAATCCTCAGATCCCTTATCATGAGCCTTACATACACTACAAATACATATTAACCAAATGACAACACACTCAAACCCCAAAGAAATTCAGTGCAGTGCCATCCACTTCAGTCGCCTTGCCACACTTAATCTTACGCAAGGATTTTATCCCCTCTCCTCTTTCACCAAAGTACTTGCCATGATTCTATCATCTTGCATACCTCCACGTCCGAAATATACCACTTATACCACCCTAGCATTGAAAATATTTAACAGTCCTTCAAAATACTTGCTCCATATCCTTCTCACCTCATATCTGCCTGTTACCACTTCCCTAACTGTTCCCTTCACTGATGTTCCCGTTTGTTCTGTGTTTTTTCTCCCGCTATCGACCTCCATCCAAAATATTTTCATATTCTTTCTGAAGCTTGTTGAAGCCCGCTCACCCCAACCCTCATTTAGTCCCTCTTTCATTCCTTGCACCTTCCTCTTGAATTCCTACCGCTCTCTCTTGTACATATCCCAGTCACTCCTTCCATACAAGTAATTACCATATATATATATATATATATATATATATATATGGGTGCATCATATGCCTCAGTGCCGAGAGATTTTATTGCCCCTAGATTTAAAGCTAAACACTTTGGTATGGTTAATATTCTTTAAAATTTTCCTGTACTTCTAAAACCAGCAACAGTCCCACCTCGAGTTCAAATTATTATGGAGCTACCGTCATTGAATTGCACCCCATCCAATACCACCCCTAGGGTTAGGTCGATAAAATGGGTACCTGGCTCAGGCTAGGGTATATATATATATATATATATATATATACAGCGTTAATGGGATGGCCTTGATTAGGGCCTTAGCTGCCCGTGCCGTCTCAGCTAACATAGAAAAAACATAGAAAATTAGAATACTGATAATGACTCTGAAGTCTCAACATCATACTCAACAGCAGATAGATCAAAGCACCAGGTGGACACATATTAGCAAAGGCTTGCGAAGAACAGTCGAATGCTCCTAAGCTTTCCACTCAACACTGGGACGCGAAAATCAAATCATCAGTTGACAATCAAAATATCACAGAATAACGTCTTCCTATTGTGGGAGAAAATGTTTACGAAATGAAGTTCCTTGGTGTTGCAAAGTGTCAGGGCAACACAAATAAAAATTCTGGTGATATTACTGTTTTGTGTGAAACCTTTCGTCAGCGTGGCATTTGATGTTACAGCAACCTACACAGGCCATATCACTGCAGCCTGTGTAACAATCCAAAAACCGCTAAACCGGGCGCTTGTCATAATCATGTCGGTGAAGTTATACCGTTTCATGTGTTTCATGACTACAGACTGAAAGTTCCAAATCACCAGACATTGCCCTCTTCCTGTTTCGCAAGAACTTTGAATTACTGTCACAATTTTTTTTTTTTATGTTGAAGGCTCCAGTCACGGACAAAAGTCCACATCAAGGCCAGGCCATAGTTGAAATGTAAAGAGAATGAATGAAAGGGAAAGAGAAAAGACAAGGGAAAGTATTTACGAATTTTCGAGAAAATGAAAAAACTGTATTTGAAATATGTCAGGTTATAGTTATTGGGAAGACCATGAGATGGTAGAAAGTTCAAAAGCTTCGGCGTGTAGGGAAAGAAGCAGGTATCAAAACGGCCCACCCTTGAGTGAATTTGGAAAGGAGACTTGTGTGAAGAAATATCAGGAGAGACTAAGAGTAGAATGGCAAAAGGTGAGAGTAAATGAAGTGAGGGGAGTGGGTGAGGAATGGGAGGTATTAAGTGAAGCACTGCTAGCATGTTTGAGAGATACTTATGGCATGCGAAAAGTGAGAGGTGGGCGGATTAAAACGGTTAGTGAGTAGTGGGATAAAGTAAAGTTGCTAGTGAAAGAGAAGAAAGGCGTTTGGGCTTTACTTACAGGGAAGAAGAGCTAATGATTGGGAGATGTATAAGAGAAAGCAGCAGGAGGTCAAGAGGAGGGTGCAGCGGTTGAAAAAGAGGGCAAATGAGAGGTGGGGTGAGAAAATATCAGTAAACTTTGGGGAATATTAAAAGATGCTTTGGAAAGAGGTAAATAAAATAATGTGCTAAAGACAAGAGAACAAATGGAAACAACGGTGAAGTGGGTAAAAGGAGAAGTGATAACAGGTAGTGATGAAATGAGGAGGAGATGAAGTGAGTATTTTGAAGGATTGTTAAATGTGTTTGATGACTGAGTGGCAGATTTAGGTTGTTTTAGTCGGGGTGGTATGAGAAGTAAGAAAGTCGTGGAGAGTGGTTCGGTGAAGAGAGAAGAGGTGAAGAAAGTCTTGCGTAAGACTGAATGCGGCAAGGCAACGGGGGTGGATGGTATTGCAGTTGAATCAATAAAGAAAGAGGGTAACTGTGTTGTTGATTCGTTGTTACGGATTTTCACTGTATGTATGGATCACGGTGAGGTGCCTGATGATTGGCGGAAAGCATGTATAGTGCCATTGTATAAAAACAAGGGGGATAAAGGCAAGTGTCCAAATTACAGAGGTATAAGTTTGTTGAGTATACCTGGTAAGTTGAATGGGAAGGTATTGACTGAGAGGGTAAAGGCATGTATAGAGCATCAGACTGGGGAGAAGTAGCGTGGTTTCAGAAGTGGTAGAAGATAAGTTGATCACGTGGTTACTTTGAAGAATGCATGTGAGAAATACTTAGAAAAACAGACGGATTTATATGTGGCATTTATGGACCTGGAGAAGACATATGATAGGTTAATAGAGATGCTTTATGGAAGCTCTTAGGAATATATGGTGGGAAGGAAACTTACAAGTAGCATTGAGACATTTTCTCAAGAGTGTAAGGCTAGTGTTAGAAAGGAGAGTGAATGGTTCCAGTTGAAGGTTGGTCTGCAGCAGGAGTGTGCGATGTCATCATGGATGTTCAATCTAATTATGGCTGGGATGGTGAGGAAGGTAAATGCGAGAGTCTTGGAGAGGATGAGAGGGTCTGGGAAGTGAGTCAGTTGTTGTGTGCTGATGATACAGTATTGTTGGTTGATTCGAATGAGAAACTGCAGAAACTGGTGACTGAGTTTGGAAGAGGGTATGTGAATGTGAATAAAAGCAAGGTTATTAGGCTTAGCAGGGTTGAGGAACAGGCTTGTTGGACTGTGAGTGTGAATGGTGAAAAATTGGAGGCAATGAAGAGTTTCAGATAGCTGGGACTGGACTTGGCAGAGAATGGAACCATGGAAGCGATATTGGGTCACAGGATGAGGGAGGGAACGAAGGTTTCAAGAGCGTTGAAGAATGTGTGGAAAGAGAGAACGTTATCTGGAAGGGCAAGTATGAGTATGTTTGAAGGAACAGTAGTCCCAACAATATCATATGGATGTGAGGCATCAAGCATAAATAACACTGTGCGGTGGAGCGTGGATGTGCTGAAAATGAAATGTTTGTAGACATTATTTGGTGTGAGGTGGTTTGATCGAGTTGGTAATGAAAGGTTACGAAAGATGTGTGGTAATATAAAGAGTGTGGTTGAGAGAGCAGAAGAGGGTGTGTTGAAATGGTTTGGACATATGGAGAGAATGAGCGAGGAAAGGTTGACAAAGAGGATCTGTATGTCAGAGGTGGTGGGAACAAGGAGAAGTGGGAGACCAAATTGGAGGTGGAAGGGTGGGATGAAAAAGATTTTGAGCAATAGGGGCCTGAGCATGCAGGGGGGTGAAAGGCATGCATGGAATAGAGTGAATTGGAATGATGTGGTATACTGGGGTCAACATGCTGTCTATGGACTGAACTAGGACATGTGAAATGTCTAGGGTAAACCATGGAAAAGTCTGTGGGGCCTGGATGTGGATAAGGAGCATTGGTTTCCATGCATTACACATGACAGCTAGAGACTTGGTGTGAGCGGATGTGGCCTTTTTTCGTTTGTTTCCTGGCACTACCTCGCTGGCACATGGGGTGGCGATGCTATTTCCTGTGGTTTGGGATGGTGCTGGGAATGGATGAAGGTGAGCAAGTATGAATATGTACATAGGTATATGCATGTGAATGTATGTGTATGTATATATGTATATGGACTGAACTAGGGCATGTGAAATGTCTGGAGTTAACCTTGGAAAAGTCTGTGGGGCCTGGATGTGGATAAGGAGCAGTGGTTTCCATGCATTACACATGACAGCTAGAGACTTGGTGTGAGCGGATGTGGCCTTTTTTCGTTTGTTTCCTGACACTACCTTGCTGGCACATGGGGTGGCGATGCTATTTCCTGTGAGTTGGGATGGTGCTAGGAATGGATGAAGGTGAGCAAGTATGAATATGTACATATGTATATGCATGTGAATGTATGTGTATGTATATATGTATTTGTATGTATTGTGCATATATGTGAGTGTATGTATACATGTGTGTATATGAGTGGATGGGTCTTTCTTCATCTGTTTCCTGGTGCTACCATGCTGACGCAGGAAATGGCGATCAAGTATGCTAAATATATAGATAATATATTTATTTATTATACTTGATCACTGTTTCCCGCATCAGCGAGGTAGCCCCAGGAAGCAAACGAAGAAAGACCCATCCCCCCACATACACAAATATATACATACATGCACGTATATACACAGTACATATATATATTAATACCAATATATTTATATATATATATATATATATATATATATTATCCCTGGGGACAGGGGAGAAAGAATACTTCCCACGTATTCCCTGCG
>JAYMFT010251889.1:0-10894 GCA_038088735.1 Panulirus argus
AAAAAAAAAAAAAAAAAAAAAAAAAAAAAAAAAAAAAGGCACTTGGCAGAGTCCTTCATTACGAGAACAATTATGGAGACAAATGGTCTGTTGGCAATTATCAGAATAGCTTTCAAATATATGGACAAGGAAATATTTAGCAACCTGTTCATATCCTACACTAGGCCAAAACTTGAATATGCTTCTCAGTATGGTCAAGGCACTTAAAGAAGCACAAAGAACTGATTGAGAATCCATAGGAGGGGAACAAAGATGGGAGGGACCAACATTAAGAGGGCTTAGTTACAAGGAATGAACAGCTTTAAATTTGACCATCCTGAAATAGAGAAAAGTGAGAGAGGTGACCTGATCACAACCTTTAAGTTTTTAAAAAAGATTGATGTGGACAGTAAACAGTTCCACACGTGAGGTAGGGTTAAAGCAACCAATCCTGACTTAAATAATGCTCACTACTATCATCATAAGTGATATCATAAAACAAATATAGTAGAAATCAAAAACATTTTCAGATATGCATCGCTACAATATGTAGAGGTGATATTGGGTGTGGGATGTCACACGTAGCACCTGCAACTCCATTAGGTTTAAGTTTTCATAAGGTGGGCAGGGCTTTGAAGCAGAGGGAAATTATGCAATATAAACACTTAAAACCAACACTGGACAGTTTAAGTGATGCATTTGTAATGCTTTCATTGAATCTTGCAAAACATAAATGAACAGACATCATTTTCTTATGCCCCATTAAATGGCTGACCAAAAACATTCACCAGGCACTTCTCTGAATTCTACAGAGCTTTATTCAAGTCATGTACAAAGTGAATGATGCTGTAACAGAATTACCTGTAGAGTGTAGGAATGTTTATTATCCTTTATGCATTTCAGAGAATACCATCATACCTGGAGTTCTGCAAATAATATTATGAGATCTTTCCCACACAAGAGTCTGATTCTTTTATCTCATTAGGCATGAGAATCCATCGTTTACATCGTCAACCAAATGAAATATCATGGTGCAGATAAGTGGAGTACAGTACACTTTTTTGTAAGAATGTGTAATAATAATGAGATCTTGACAAATGCGGTCTTTAAATGTTAAAAGTGCATATCATTTGATTACCTCATTTACACTATTTTATTATTATTTAAACCAACATTTCTCCTAATCTTTCATGATCATATCCCTAATAACTACCACTGATTAATACCAAAAGCTAGTTTTAATAGGTAGTAAGGAAAAATCCCACACTCTTGCATCATTCCTTGCAGTAGCACCAGAGATCCCATGAAAGAAAGAAATAAAATATCAAACCTATAAAAATGGCGTCTTTATTCTGGAATTTTACCAAATTCTCTCCCTGGCAGAAATATGTTCCCAAGAAAAGAGTTTATTTAGAGCATCTGAGAGTTTAGGTTTAACTGAAGTGTCAATTCCATGAGTGGCACTCCTAGCCAAGACTTCAAACAATTAAAATCACAAGGCAAAAGAGGAAATGCAAATTCATTAGTGTATAAAACTGTTGGATGACGTGTCAAACTTATGACACCCGGCATCTAGTTAAATTCACCCTGGTACACCAACCTGATACTCCACGTCTAACGTCTCTCCCGCCTTCACCAGCTCATAGAAACATTCTTCTGTCCCGGCTTTAACCTCTACCGTCATTTCCCTCTCTATTTCCCTGCAATACGAGGTCTGGGCGTGGAAAGTGGTAATTATGACTAGAAATAGCAGGAACTGACTAGCCATTGTTTACACCTGATAGGTTGGAGGGTAACTAACCTACAAGTATCATAATCATTCCTCGCCAACATCATCTGAATCACCGTTTTATATATTGCTGGTGCATGAAAAATATCTTTATTATTGTGGAAGATAGGGGTCCACACCTATATATTAATCTAAATTAAGACTGATTACTTACATAATCCACTAAGGAAAGTAATTCTAGAACATGAGTATATCCATTTTTCTTCTGCAAACATTAATGTACAGCAACCGAATTGAATCATTTACACATTGATTGATAAATTATCAGAAAAACTAATATTTTTTCATAAACAATAATAATACCGAATAGCAGGAGACTGGTCGCTGGATGCAAGGAGGTGGTCATTCAGTCCGTACCACCTTATCTCAGGTGTCCACTAATATTTAATTTTTATTCTGATTGGACTAATAATGTCAAGAGGGAGCTATCGGAATTTTTTACGGCTTCTTGAAAAATGGCCAGTGGATCAGACCAAGTCAGGTGGCCGGTAAGTAAATGGCTGTGTTGGTTGGGTAGATGCTGGTTAGGCTCCGTTGATTTACAGTCGAATTGACTTAATCCTGCTACCGTGAAATTGGATGTGCTTTATGCTTACTACGGGAATTTGCTGGAAAAAGGAGCAAGATTCATGTTTTAATGGTATATTGTATATTGTGGCGTTAACATCTAACCTCCTCTAGGGACCTTTTGGAGGGGGTCACCCCACCCCAGGAGCCATTCGTTTATGCCGGGAGGCTTGGCATTTTCATTGGCTCCTTGCTGTATATCGTATTTCTAATTATACTGTCTCGTTCAGGTTTTTCATTAACTTATTTCATTAACTTATTCTTTAATATTTGATTGATTTATTCCCTTTTCTCTTCTCACTTTCTTCCCCTAATATCCAAAGTCTACCATATACATCAAGTCTTGATATTTCTGAATCCATAGGTTTAGTTTTTATTATGTATGATTACACTAGAATCTTTCTAAAGGCTCCTGCAGCCCAAGGCTGGGTTACTTCCTATGGCACTTTGGAGTGAGAATTTTTTTCTTGATGAGACTGAACTCTTAAAGATCCAGCCTCTCCAAATATGACTATGCACTTTCGGTGTAAGCCTGGTAACTCCTCTCCCTAGGTTTAGAGAGCAGTTCACCTATCACTTGATACTGGTTGGCTGTGTAGGTTTGCTGAAATTTTTTTCTTTATTTTTTGTACTCAGGATTTCACAATGAAATGGCACAAATATTCTATATGTGCCCCGTAAGTCGCTGGTCGTGCCTTCAGAAAATTTATTACTAATCTTTAAAGACAGGTTATAGGTTATTTGCTGTACAGTGGAATATGATAATGGATTATGATCAAATATTGCAAAGTGTTTCTTCACCCTTATGGCTTTCTTCATATTTCTCTAAAATTTCTTATCAGACTTAGTTTTCATCCCCCTCTCCAAATTCTAGTATCCCATTCCTTTATTTTCATTTGTATATCTTGTCATTTTCTTTAATTTATTATACTCTCTTCATATATTATTTATCTTTTTCATGTATTCTCATTTCTTGTATTAGCCTTTCTGATAATTCATTTCCATTTACTTTATGATATATTGTAGAAACATAATGTGGCCATCCATTGTCCTTGTTTTCCCTATGGATGCTGTTATCTCTCTTCTTTGTGCTTTCTCCTGAGTATAATTCGATGCTCCTAAAATCAGCCTATATATAGCATTTTATTTAGTTCTTTGGTGTATGTCTGTTTCATTTTGGGGGGATTTGATATGTCTGATTCATACAAAGTAATGGGGTGAGCTATGCTTTTCAAGCAGACTTTTCCAATTAATACTTTATTACATTGTTGTACAATGACTGGATAAATATTTGTCCCATTTGCATAGCTTTTTGTAACATTTTTGTGGTTAGAAACAATTTTGCCTTATTTCTTGTGATTCCTAGATATTTTATTTAAATTGTTACTTTGTGCGTCTTCTATTTTCTGGCTATTTTTCATTTAAGAATTGGTTATCTTTTGTCTGATCCACATTCTGTATTTGCTTTCTCCTTTGTGTTTGTATTTTTATATTTTTGCCATCCACTGTGTTTGCTTGTGCAGGTTGAGTATCCCTTGTCCGAAATGCCTGGGACCAGAAGTGTTTCGGAATTTGGAATATTTGCATATACATAATGAGATATCTTAGGGATGGGACCCAAGTCTAAACATATAGCCTGAAAGTAATCTGTACAATACTTTTGATAATTTTGCACTTGAAACAAAGTTTGTGTAACACTGAACCATCAAACAAGATAAGGTGTCACAACCTCAGCTGCCCATGTGGACAATCTGTGGTGTTTTGGCATCACCATTCCTGACCCTGAATTTATATGTTACTGATAAGCAATCATTTTCTTGCACTTATTCACACATAAGTACTTAACAGTAAAAGATATGAAACACCATTAATACAATGAAAAGGTAATGTGTTGAGGTGTGGAATTTTCTTCTTGTAATATCATGTTGCCGCTCAAAAGTTTCTGATTTTGGATTAGGGATGCTCGACCTGTATGAGCACATCATTTGCTAAGAAAAGTGTGCTTACTCTCAACCTCTTCTTAATTATTCCTAATTCCTCCATTTCTTGTATCATCTTGGATGTCACAAGTTTAAACAGCATGTAGAGCCTGTGCATCCCTGTTTTACCCCACATATATAGCTCAATATTTATTATTCTGTAAATTATTCATCTTGTGTTCCCATTATAAATACTTGCTATTATGTCTGTGTATTTTGAATGCACTCTATAATCCATTTATTTAACTGCATCAAAGGCTTTATTAAGATCTGTTGGTTAATATCTCTTCGTATTACCTTACTACTTGTCTGCTTCTGAACAGCATTTTAGAATAAATATAGCGTTTTCAGTGCAGCCTTCATCTGTAAAGTCACTTTGATTTTCTTCAATTTTTTCATTCTCGTAAATTTGGTTTCAGTTTATTTTCCAATGCCAAATGACATAAAAATTTTATATAGTTTGTGAGTGCTATAGGCCTTGTTTCTTTTGCTTTGGACTTCTCTCCTATCAGTATTATATTTGTTCTTAAAGTCCTCCACTCATCAGGAATTATCCCAGTCTAGATTATGTTGTTTTCACAGATAACCAGTACTTCCACACATGTCTGACTATTTGTGAATGCCATTTACAAATTAAGCTTCAGTTTATCAAGGCCACTAGCTTTTTTATTTTTCAGTTTCTTTAAATTTTACTAGTTTGTTTTTTTGTACTTCTCAACTTACAGGTCATTTCAGTATGTTTCTTTCTTTCTTCCTTACACAGAGTTGAATATTCCACTCAGTCCTCAATAACTATCTCCCTATTGGCTTCTTTCCTCTGAAAAATTCCTTCCATTTCTATGTAAAGTATTATCTTCTTGTATCTTTCAAAGTAACTTCTTTTACTTTCTTCAATCTGTAGAATACCACTGTTTACATGTTTTTGATAGATGCCTTCCCATTAGTTTATGTTAAATATCTGTCTCTCATGCTGTTAACTTTTTTCATGTTCATCATATATTTTTGATTCCTCATTACTAATTTTACTTTCTCTTCTCATTTTTATATATATATATTTTTGCATTGTCATAGCTGAAATATTTCTCCCTTATATTTCCTTAATAATTTTTTCTTCATTATATATTTCTTGCTTTATTTCCAGCTGTAATTTCTTATTTTTTGTTACATGTATAGCGTTTTCAACCTCTCGTGTTCTTCATTTTGTGCATTCCTCTTCCTTCTGTTTGCTTTCTTTCCAAGTTGTATTCTATGTCTTTTACTCTCATTTATCCATTGTTGTTCAGTCTTTGTTTTCACTGTCATCTCTCTTCTTTTTTATACAGTAAATGTAAAATTTTAGCTTTTTATCTACAGTTTCTAGTAGAATATTTAAATTTTATTTATGTATAAACCCTATAGTTATGGTGTTACCCTAGACTTTTTCAAAGGCTCCTTGCAGTTCAAGGCTGGGCTACTTTCAGTTACAGGGAAATGTAGATTCCTTTTGAGTGAGAAGTTCATTGATGAGAATGTACTCGCAGTAATACAGTTTTCACCAAAAGTGACTTTTCACTCTTAGTGTAACCTTGAGCAGGTGAAGTCTGGTAACACCTTTTCTTTAGATGATCTGTTATATGTTTTTCCATTTTTCAGTTCATTCTCTACATCATTTATAAACCTTAACATTGACTCTGTCTGTTTTACAATATTCCTTTGTTTCTCAGTTTATATTTCCAAAGTCCTTACTTATTCGCCATTTCCTGTGTTAGTCCGGTAGGTCCAAGAAACAGTCAAAGAAAGATACATCCACTCACATACACATATATATACATATATACACATACATGTACACACACACACACACACACACACACACACAGGGTAGGGGAGGGGGCAAAGGTTCTGGGAGCAATGAAGAATGTGGAAAGAGAGAACATTTTCTCGGAGATCAAAAATGAGTATGTTTGAAGGAATAGTAGTTCCAGCAATATTGTATGGTTGCAAGGCACTGACAATAGATAGGGTTGTGCGGAGTAGGGTGGATATGTTGGAAATTAAATGTTTGAAGACAGTATGTGATGCGAGGTGGTTTGATCAAGTAAGTAATGAAAGGGTAAGAGAAATGTGTGGTAATGAAAAGTGTGTGGTTAAGAGCGCAGAAGAGGGTTTGTTGAAATGGTTTGGACATATGGAGAGAATTAGTGAGGAAAGGTTGACAAAGAGGATATATGTGTCAGAAGTGGAGGGAACAAGGAGAAACAGAGACCAAATTGGAAGTGGATGGATGGAATGAAAAAGAGTTTGAGCGAATGGGGCCTGAACATGCAGGAGGGTAAAAGGCATGCGCAGAATAGAGTGAATTGGAAGGATGTAGTATATTGGGGTCAACGTGTTGTTAGTGGACTGAACCAGGGCATATTGAAACGTCTGGGGTAATCCATGGAAAGGTGAGTGGGATCTGGATGTGGATAGGGAGCTGTGGTTTCGGTGCATTGTACATGACAACTAGAGAATGGATGTGAGAGGATGTGGCATTTCTTTGTCTGTTTCCTATTGCTACCTTGCTGATGCAGGGGGTGGCTATTCTGTTTCCTGGGGGCGTGATGGTGTCAGGAATGTATGAAGGCAAGGAAATATGAATATGTATGTGTCTATATATGTATATGTATGTGTATATATGCACGTATTTATATGTACACATTTGTGCGTATATGTGAATATTTGTGTATGTGAGTGGATGGGTCTTTCTTCGTCTGTTTCCTGGTGCTACTTCGCTAACGTGAGAAACGGTGATCAAGTATTATAATGATAATAATTAAAAGGATAGTGGAGAAGAATACTTCCCACATACTCCCAGCATGCCATAGAAAATGACTAAAAGGATGGGAGCAGGGTCTGGAAATTCTCCCCTCCAGTTTTTACTTTTCCAAAAGAAGGAACAGAGAAGGGGGCCAAGTGAGGATTTTCCCCTCCAAGGCTCAGTCCTCTGTTCTTGACACTTACTTGCTAATGCAGGAAATGGCGAATATGTATGGATGGAGTGGTAAGATGAATGTAAAACTAGGGAAAAGGGGTGCAGAGATGGAGTGTGGTGGTGAGATATGGTGGCTAGTGGCAATCCTGTTTGCAGATGATACTGTGTTGTCTGCTGAGAGTGAAGAGGAGTTGCAGAAGGCAGTGTGTTTTATGATGTGTGTAAGCATAGGTCATTGAAGGAAAATGCAAGTAAAAGTAAAGCAATAGTGTTTGAAAGGAAACAGAGTGAAAGTATGGATTTTGTAGTACCATATAAAGTGGAAGATGAAAGTGTTCTAAACTTTGCTTGGGATATGGGGGAGAAAGATTGGAAGAAGTGAGAGAATTTAACTATTTAGGAGCTGTCTTAGGTAAGTTTGGTGATATGGAAGGAGAGATAAGGTTGAGAGCAGTACAGGGTAGAAGAGTCATTCGGTCTCATTGGGTAGAGGTGTAAGTACGGAAGTGAAGAGAGAATTAAGGAACAGCATAGACCTTCCAAGCCTGACCTGTGCAGCCAAAACATGGACCTGGAATGAGTCAGAGTGGTCATGATTCCAGGCTGTGGAAATGAGCTATTTGAGAAGAGCATGTTGTGTGAATGGATGGAATAAAGAAAGAAATGAAGGGGTTTATGTAAGATGTGATATGGCAGGGAATGCAAGGAGAATGAATTGTGGAGTGGTAGAGTGGGTGAAACATAATACTTTGAGGTGGTTTGGGTACTGGAAAGAATGCAAGAGTGGGAGTTTACAAGGAGAGTGTGCAATATTACAGTTAAAGGGGTTGATGTGAGAGGAAGACCTCCTTTGACAAGGGCAAATAGGGTGGAAGAATACTGGAGGGAGAGAAATAGTGGAAGAATGTGTGAAATGGTGTATGCAAGGGAGGTATGTAAGGACAAAAATAAGTGGAGACTCTTGCCATGGCCACCCCTTGATGGGAATCTCTGGAGGGAATGGGCATCAGAGATATAGATAGATAGATTGACATATCATAGGTTGAAGTTCAAGATTAATTTGTGAGGGTAGTTGTGTAGTGTTTGCTGAGTCATTTTTGAAATGCTTCATTAATGTGGTATTTGCTAGGAGTGGGGGTCTTTGAGTACTGATGATAGAAGTGTGAGGCTTGAATAAGTTCTTTATTTCTGCATGAAGGCTGGTGAATGATTATAAGGTGGCTTTGGCACCAGGAGGTTAATACTGTTGCAGAATATTGGGTGCTGAGCATGTTGAGGTGGGATTGTATTGGAAGCATTTAATTTGTTATTACAGATGTGGAATGTTTGTTATTGCTAAGCATTCAGTCATTCTTAGTGCACTATTTTGTGTGTTGCATAGTTTTGTTATACTTTACCCGGTAGGTGTGACATACTTAAAAATGGAGTAGACTGATTGGTTTTGTTGGGTATAGGTACAGATGTTTAAACAGATACCAGCTTCCATGAGTGGATATGAATGCTATAGATGAAATGCCATATGAATGTACTACTTCATAAACATGATACCGTATATATTTTAATAATGATATGACTTTGCATCAATTTTCAGGTTTGGTATACTTTCTCTGAAGACTTTGAAGGATACTTTTTTATACCTTGACTCATATTGTGAAGGATGTTTGAATAATGTCTTACTAAATAGTTTCCTTGAAGCACATATACTGTAGATGAATTTTTAATCTTTCCCTTTTTATCAGGGATCTTGGTGAACACCTTCGTCTTCGTGTCACAGAGAGCTTTAAACATGGTGATGTCACAAGTGTAGATGAAGTAGAGTGCCAGAGGATCTATTCTTCACTAAGTCGTATAGCTAAGGACACACATGCTAAACAGTTAGTATTTTGGTAACTTTGCTTTATGGAAAGATTTTGAGTTTCAGTTGAGCCTTTTAAATGAAATTTATCCCCTGTGTTTCATGATTAACCTATTATAAATTCTGTCTTAGCTGTTATAGCTAGTGTTATTTTTTTATCTGCATTAGATGTAACTTACTTTCTTGGAGTGAATTGACACCATGGATTTCGTTATTGATGCATTGTAGTGCTCTGGTAACAACTGTACCATGCATAGAGATTATTGATCAGGATTAGTGTTTATTACTAATCAGAGCAGAAATATTCAGCAAACTGAAAGAGTAAGTGATACATAACATCACTGGAGTATGATTGAGGTCTGTTATGATTCCACAGAAGAGACAATAAATTACTTTACTTTCTTTTTGTTTACATGAATAACAGTTAATCAAGAAAAAGGAACTTTTCTTGCAATGCCCAGAATCATCCACCAACCTCAGTTTTAGGATTGTTATTCTTACTTTCTCACTCTGGACACCACAGATATGACACTGATGGAGCATTTATTATTTCAATGGCAGTAAAATACTTTGAAAAACAGATGTATTTGTATGTGGAATATATGAATCTGGAGAAGGCATATGATAGGGTTGAAGGAGATGCCTTCTGGAAGGTCTTGAGAATATACAATGTAGGAGGGAAACTGCTGGAAGCATTGAGAAGATCTGTCAAATTGGCAAGTCTGAAATTTGGTATTTTCCTCTTTAACATTACTGGAAAAAGTTATCATAATTTTTTCTCTATGTCTCCACTGCCTTGATGCTTATATTTTGTTTAACTGACGAGACCATTTTGTAATGCCAAAGTATCAAGGGATTGGATCTGATCATAGTTTGGTCAGGCTGTGATGATATGTGAGGTAATCAAACTTCAAGTTTTCTAGCACCAAAATCTTTAGGGATGCTGAAATGTAAGGAATATCATGTCTTAGACCTTTCTGAGGCTGATCAGATTTGTCAAGACATTGAAAAAACATGAGCTTCAAGATCTTAATAAACAGTATACAGTATATAGAGTAACAGTATGTCATAGTAGTTTGTAAGCCTAATTATTGGGATTCATTGGACTTGCTATATTTGGGTAAACTTAAGTAGTTTATTATTAATTATGATGCATATTTAGTACAAGTAGATTGATCCTTTATTGCTAGAGATACTTTTTAATTAATTTTACTAGTACTGTATCATATGCGATACACATTTCTAGACTCTAAACTTTTTACAAAGGTATTTACATATTAGTGTTTTGTAGTTAAGGTACAGATATGATGTGAGCATGAATTATATCATGTATTATGTTGCTTTCTGGGTGCCATTAAAGGTTTAGCATTTTGAGTAGATACATTTTAAGTAGATAAGAGAAACAAAGTATGTACTTAGAGCAGATATTCTTGACATTATATAAGTCATCGGGATGATTAACTTGTATTCTTTAGTTAGAGTTTGTTGGAATTGCATGAATATGATGTTGTGTTGTCAGCTAAATCAAAGGAAAATTTGGACTGAATGATAGATTGGTTCAGAGATGCACCTTTGAGGAGTTTGCTGAAAGTGAATGGGATTAAAGATAAGACATTAGCATTTTGTAAGGAAGGAAGGTTATATTGTAATAACAGTTCACAAAAGAGTTAAAAAATATATATATATAGTTAGTTGGGGAAAAAATTGGAGGAAGTGAAGTGTTTTAGATATCTGGGAGTGGATTTGGCAGCAAATGGAACCATGGAAGCGGA
>JAYMFT010251900.1:0-10894 GCA_038088735.1 Panulirus argus
ACACACATATATATATATATATATATATATATATATATATATATATATATATATATATATATATATATATATATACGGCAGCTGAAAGTATGTAAGACAATAAGGAGATAAAAAAAAAGACATATCTGGTTAGGTTTCAATGTGGTATTGGGAGTGTGCATGTGTGTGCACACATATGCAATAGCAAAGACGTGGTACATATACTCAAGGTTATGAGACAGAACAACACAAGTGTTTACAAGTCTCTTCCCGTAACATAAAAATAAATCGGATGGAGGCCAAGCATTGTTGTTATACGTACATATTACAGGACGACCTTAGAAGCTGGAGTTGTAATGCCACAAACTAGAGAGAGAGAGAGAGAGAGAGGAGGGTAGTGTCGCAAACAGGATAGTGAATCATTAATTAATACGGCTGATTTCAAAGCGAGCAAATCCACAATCATTGAATCTATCCAGCCAGGGTGAGTGTACCTGTTGCGCCGCCAGCAGATGCAGTTATTTTTCCTCTTGGCGCAGGCGGGGCACTTCCTCCAGCGGGCTGGGATGAGTCTGCGAGGGTCTATCCTGTCCCGGAGCTTCGTCAGGGGGGTGCTCTTCCCCCTGTCGGACTCAGTGATAACGATTTTCTCGTGCATTTTCTCTTGGGCCTCCTACAGCCGGGTCTGTTCAAGGCAGGTATTACGGTTGACGTGTAATAACCAAGCTAGGGAGACAGGGCAGGCGTGCTGGTAAAGAAGGGGAGCGGAGAGCGAGCACCATCAGCTAGGGAGCTTAGTTAATGGAACGCTAGAAGTTAGTTCGCCAGCTGATAGCTGTATAAACACCGTAACCCAAACACTACCTTCTTCACGTGCAACACAAACCTTGACACTAACGCTAGTTATTGTTATAAACACTTGTTGTGTTCCGTGAATGACATACTTATTCTTTTTCAAGGCAATATACTTCTTTATTGTTTACACTGCTCACCCTACATTTTCCGGAGAGGTGATTTGGACTTTTCTGCGGGTAAAGGAAAAATTAACACTCACAACGGCCTTCAACAGACTCTGTCGGTAATGCAAAATTGTCACATTTACGTCCAATTAAGTCATACCAACGTCCCCCACCCACTTAAACTACCGAGCCCAGCCCAAAACACCAAAGAGATATGGCTGTTGCATCCTGTCAAAACACTGCCCATAAAGACGACCACTCCGTGAAAATACAATCCACTGAGACGACCACAGTATTCTCAAAAACACTGCCCACTAACGACAACCTGTGTCAATCGTCAATATGACACTTTAAGTGGCCCTTCAAAATGATGTCCACTGAAACGACAACTACGTCTCGCCGAAACACTACGCAAGAAGCTACCTCCTGAGACAGCAGCAGCGCCACTACCACAGTAGTGACTGAAATATAATATATGGTGGCAATATAACCACTTCGAATACATTAAGGTAATTATTAACTTTACTTGTGCCATCATATTTGTGGATTAATCTACTAAGAGTGAAAAAAATGCTGTTCATTCGTTGAATATATGTAATATGTACCCATTTGCACCCCCTTCTCAACTGGCCGTTGTCCGCAGCGTAGCCCGACAGCCAAGCCGGTGTCTGGTGCTCTTCGTAAGTACTTCTCCACTGTGTGCATCAACAGTGTTTCTCATGGTTACAGGTAAGATGTTGGGAAAGTCTCGGGCCCAAGGTGTTTAAGGTGTTCTCTATATTCGTGCATACTGCATCTTTGGACATCAAATTTTGAAGTTGCATATGCAAACATTTTCGATTAGGGGCTAGGCTGTGTACTGAATACAGTTTTAACTACGCACTCGGACTCGGCGACTAAACCTCCCAGAAACAACATGGAAACATGACCACAAAAATTACATATATTTTTCAAACAAAATTAGGTAAATACTGGCCGCTATGGGATGCTAGCGAGGTTTTCGTAAGTTCCTTTGATTTCTGCAGTGACCGATTGATCCGGTGGAATTTGTAAAGCACTAGAGCGTAATGGTTATTTATACAGCGCTTGTAAACATGATAAAAATATATATCCATAAAAATCAAAACTGTTCACATAGAATTACATACTTTGGCTTCATTTAAAAAGTTCATCAAACTAATATCAAACTAACTATATGATCATAAATATCAATAATTTCATCAATATTCTTATTTCTTAAGCTGTAAATGCATAAACCATATTCGACTTTTGAGATTCTTTACTTCTTGCACTCCGTTAGCGCAAGTTCCACGGTAATAATGGAACTGCAGGGTTAATATATGGGAGCAAGTCTTTCGTCTCAGTCGACAAATAATTGTCTCAATATGGATGATCCCGTTGGAAGACAAAGGCTGTACTTATTATTTTCCGTAGTTTACCATTCCTATTTTAAAAATGCTTTTCAGTGAAGTTTCAGATGATTCTATGTTAGTTAACCACATTTTCTCTGGCAGACTGAAGCCAACGCACGAGGCGTGTGAAACAAGTCGAGCGAACGTAAATAACAGATTTAACCTGGTGCCGGGAACCCCGGCAAGTTTATTGAGCACCCCGTGCTCACCTTGCGAGCGGCAGCGCAAAAGGATTACAGGGGTCACAAAGGGTCTTTCTTAGTCAGACCCCAGCGGGATGATATTACACGCATGGGATGCCGTATATCCTGACAGACACTCTGATCTTTCTACCACGTTCGTCTGTGTATTGACTAACCCCAGTCAGCACGATAATACGGTACGACGGCCGGGCCTTTAACATGACCCTTAAGGTCAGAGGGCACGCCATCATGGTCAAGGGTCGTACCGTAGTTCTCAAGGGGCCCCGTGCGTGCATTCTCGTCAGCGGAGGTGACCACCACACCACGGACGCTCGCGTGTGTGTGTGTGTGTTTGTATGTGTCCACATACCACCGCCGCCGTTCCGATATCACCTATCTCTGTTATCGTGGCGGTGGCATCTCTAAAGGATTTAATTATCTTGCACTTCTGAGAACTCCTCCAGAACCTCCCCCCGGCTGAACAACAGAGAAGACGACTTAAGAATCAATTTACGATACACTGTGGTCGTAATGACTCTGACCCGCGACCACTGACCTCTGACCAACGACCCTTGCCTCCCTACTTGTGACCCCATAAAACTGAACCGTCCCTTGACCTCCTAACCACGAATTTCTAACCCTGTCACCCTTGCTGTGGTCCATGACCTTAGCCGTGACATGCCAAAATTGTGTTTCGCGCACGGGCCCACCCTGGTTCGAATCTTGGGCGCGCGGCAGTCGGCCCACAACCAACCCAGCTGTTCATCCTCCCATCATGGCTGATCGATAAATGGGTTACTGGCTTAAGCTGGTGTGTGTAAATACAAAACTAAACAAAGGTACACACTGTGTAATGCTAAAGAAAGATTCTGGGATGAGGCCCCACGAGTGTAGCACTCCCTCCCCGTACTGTACAATTGAGTAATTACACCCGGGTGAGTGTAATCGCGAAACCTCGGCAAAAAAATATACCAGTCCCACTTACAGGCGTGGTCTGTAAAGCAGTGTCAAATACAATGAGTAAACGTATGCACAACTACTTGCACAGGATAAGCTACCTAAGTGGGAGACAACAAGGGAGTCATGCATTCTGAACCACCTCTTTTCATAAGATAAGCTGGTAAATTTGGATGTACAGCAGTACCGTTGTAGTGTAAACAGGATGGTTGGAATAGACTAAACAAGGGAACTGTGAGAATACCGGTGGTTTACAAAGGCTTAAAGGGCTAATCGATGGTCTGGAAAGTCCAAATACACATAGATAAATACACATAACTGAACGAAAAGGAACTTGTGACTCGGAAACAAAAGAAGCTTAAGACGGAATTAATCCCTTAATGGTCTGAAACTCTTGACCTGACCCTTCAGGGTCATCATACCGTCACCATCAAGAAAAGATATAAACATACTGGGAGACGGCCAATGACCGACATAAACTTCCTGAGGAAGTTCTGCATATCTACTGAAGTGAGATGCGCCTGATGAGACGCTTGATATGCAGTTACGTCGCCAGAGGGAGGTAAAGTGCCATGGGTGAGGAAGAGGCTAATAAACACATGCGTCTTTCAGAAACGAGTCCAGGAAACTGTACTTAACTGAATAAAAACCTGTCTCTAGGACAAGTTTGGTCTGCAATACACTGGAAAAGAATAAACTACGTAAGCGAAAGATGAAGAAATTAAAAGATCATCACGCGAAACAAACGTCTTGGATTTCTAATAGAGAGGGAGCTCCGCTTTTGACAAACAAAAAGAATGTGTGGTGGATCGAGTGTACCTGGAGTAACAAAGACAAACCATTTCACACTGCACTACACAGGAGGTTAATAAAGACGCTGGATCTCCTGGCAGAAATAATGAGGGTGGATGACTTCTTCGACACCTCTTCGACGGAGACAAAATTACTCAAGTGGATGGGGAAACAAAGGACGCGTGTCAAGAAGAGCCTTATCGTATTGAGTCGGGTCACCAGCGGTGAGACATACGGCAAAGTCGTGTGACCAATGCTCTTGTCAATTTATGGAAATGATCCACGAGAAGATTTAGACTCGTACCCGAGTACATTTATGGATGAAGCCACGGGCATGAGGTGAAGTAGAGAACGATAAGGATTGGAGTAACATACAAGGGGACTGACGCAATCTTCCGAGTTGGTCTTCTGATACATGGCTGATGAAATTAAACCCTAATATATGCGGGGTATCGAGGACTGGACGAAGTGCGAGGAGGCCTCAATTTAAGTATCATCTACCAGGATATAAGCAGCAGGAATCTGTGCGGGTCAGAAGAACTAGGGAGTCGACACCGCATCTACCATGTCACCGAACTCTCATCTTCAAGAGAGTTGTACAGGAGATAGAAATGTCTGCTGGCGGATACTGAATTGCACTCAAGTTTATGGATAAGGAAATGCTTAGCAAACTGTTCACAACTTTCATATTAAGCCGAAACAAGATTATACTTCTCGGGTTAGGTCGCCGCACTTATCAAAAAAAAAAAAAAAAAAAAAAAAAAAAAAAAAGGGCACACAAAGAACTAAGAGACAAGGTCCAAACTGGACAACAAGGGTGGTACCAAAATCATAACAGCTGAGTTGAGGGGGAAAAGTTATTAAGCCATAAATCTGTCCACCGCTGAAGAAAGTAGAGTTAAGGGTGACTTGACAGCAATTTTCAAGTTTTCAAACCAATCTGACGGTAAAAGAACCTGAGGATAAACTGAGTGATGAAACTTAATGTTCACACCATACGTATATTATTTTAATAAGCTGCATTACACAAAGTTCAAGAGTTGGAGCCCCACGAGTGTAGAACTCTCATCCCGTACTGAACAAATCGGTATTCACACGTGCAGATATAACATATAATGAGGTAGGCATCAGAGTGACTGGTGGCAGACGGAGGGCCACGACACACAAAAAAAAATACTTCTCACCTTACACGCACCCGTCCAACATCCGTCATGATAAATTGCATGATAATCATTTTTTCTTTTCATGATTAATTCTTTCCGTCGCAAGATGTGTGGCGGGAACTTTGAGCGGAACACACAGGTAATGTAATATACACACAGGCTACTGTATCATGTTCCACGGTCAAAGTATGCAGTATAAGTAAAGGATACTGTATTATTCTTACGGTTATAGTTTGCAGCATATGTATAGGCAACTGTATTACGTCCTACGGTTGTAGTATGCAATATATGCATACACACACTATCGTATTACGCATTATGCCTACGTAATGAAATCGTACGTATCCCATACATACAATGATCACATTCTATCAAAGTATTAATATTTATTTTCAAACTAAAGAATCAATTCTTTAATTTTTCTCAAAAAATCAGTTAGACGTTCTTATAAGACGAATATATATATATTGCATATGAAAGAGCACTTCCATACAACAAACACTCCTCCTACAGCCAGGCTCGTACCCGGGATCTTATGCGTGGCAGGTGGGGACAACTACTGCTAGGCTATGATCGCCTAGCGGTAGCACTCCCGCCTACCACGCAAAAGGTTCCGGGTTCGAGCCGGCTGTTGGAGGTTTGTAAGATATATATATATATAAATATATATAAACTTCGACTCCATCCGCCCCTCCTCATGACAGTCCAGAACAACTAACAAACAGCCAGACCCGATTCCTCTTCGTCAGTTGTTTGCATTCAACCACGAACACCTCCATCTTGAAGACCAGTGAAAAACAAAACAAAAATACAAAAGTTTAGAATACCCACAAACTCGTACAAGTACACTAGACCTTCAAACATATCTAGCAAGATCCTAACTCAACAGATGATGACAAGGGTAATATACTGTCTCACACTCTCTCAAAAAAGTCTTGTCTCCCCTCTCCACTTCTTTTTTACGGACACTATAATAATAATAATAATAATAATAATAATAATAATAATAATAATAATAATAATATCGATATAAATATTCAACTTTAATTTAAAGTATTACTCCACTACGTTTTTCTATACATAGTCCTTTCCACCACGTTATTCTATACATAGTAAAGGACACTGCCAGACGAAACACTCCGGTAAAGTACACACCTCATACGAACATGCTGCTGTGTTACCCAGAGACCGGCAGACGACAGCACGCTGCTGCTGCTGCTGTGTCACCAGACACCATCTAAATATCATCAGCCGGTCATAGCACGGTACTGTGTATTACCAGACACTGGCTGACCACAACATGCTGCTGCTGTGTTACCACACATATACCCCTACGTTGTTCGCATGGCACCGTCCCAGGAAGCTTGCTTGATCGACTGACCTGTACCGGTAACCCCGGCAAATTCACTCTGCACCCCATGCTTGTCCATTGAGCGGTGGCGCAAAAAGCGTGACAGAGGTCATGCTTGTGATCCCATGACCTTTCTGTGCTAGCTCCAAATACAGAGTTATACTTACGACAAAGAACACCAGGAAACTATAACAATGGCATGCATGCTTTTTTAAAAGCCGAGAAAAAACAGATAAGTTAATTACAGAAAAAACTTGAAAACTTGCAATTCACAGAAAGCAAGTAAACGGTTTATGTACTCATGATTTCCTTCAACTCTTAACGTAAGACACTTGAGTCACATTTTCAAAACGAAATCACAATGTTGTATCACACACACACACACACACACACACACACACACGCTGCTACACCTCTTGAGGAAGGTGGAAATTCGCTTCGCCACGGGCGTTCGCGCGACACCGGTGTGTGTGGGTGGAGAGCACTCGGGGAGAAGGTGACACGCCGAAGTAGCGCCCTGGAGGGACCTGGGTCACGACTGACGGGTCCCGACAGGTAAGGCCCCTCCGCCCGCCTGCCTCGGCTCGGCTCGGCTCTCGCCACTGATAACAGGGCAGAGCCAATCACGATAAACGATAATGACATCTTCGCCGGATACGGTCGTCCCCTTGTTTCACGCCGTTTCCTTCTGCTGACGTTAAGTCCCCACTTTTATCCCTCGGCCACCGGTGGGGGGGGGGGGGTAAATGCAGGTACAGTTCCTAACCCCGATTGTGGTACAACTGCCGTGGAGGACATGGACGAGTTGGCCGTCCGGCCGACCGGGACCTGACGCTAATCTGCCGTGTGTGGCCACGGCTTTCAAACCCCGGAGGTGTGTTTACGTAAACACACATCGGTAACAGAAGCGACACATGACGTATTTGTGATCATACGAGTCAAATACTTCCTTTCTCCTTTGTCAAAACTGGAGAGTATAAAACACAACGATCAAAAGGTTGAATGAATAACTATCATCTAAAAGGGAAATGAAGAAACAACGAACAAAATTAATAAATTACCCACCATTAAATGAGTTAATGAATAAACGCCCCGCTTGCGGTCAGTACAAATACTTACCAAAAGCAACAGATAAAAAGGAGAAACTAATTTTACTCCAAAGTGATCGACAGGAGAGTTGAGTCCCTTGAGCAGGCTAAATTGGGATAATCAAATCCAAGAGCTCTGTCCCAAGTCGACACATTCACGCCCCGAGCCGTGTGGTCACGGGTCACAGAAGCACCCGGCTCGACACGATGGTTTAAAGTGTCACTGGCAACAATTTCGGAGCATGTCAAAAAACGTGCCACGATAAGATAAGCCGGAATTACAGAAGTTCTAGCGAGGTAGGCAAGACAGCAGATACCGGCACGGCACAGCTGGGGCGGTCAACAGCTGGCTGGAGCGGAGGCAACATTGTAAGGGGTGTGAGGAGGAGGAGGAGGCGCCGCACACGTTGCTCCGCGGTGAGGCAGGTATACCTAGGCTGCTCCGGTGCACTGGAGTATCGGAAGCTAACACTATGGGAGTGGTATCCATCCCGGCCCCCGTGAGGAGCTTCCCCCACACCTTCCATCACTTAAGTCCACAACCGTCAACCCTTACAACCTTTCCCACCAACTCCACCGACAACTAACCATCATCCAATCAATCCAAATTCCTGCACTTCTCTATAAATATCGTCTTTTATTCTCCTTTTCTCTTTCCTCCTCCTCCTCCTCCTCCTCCTCTGCACTATCTTCCTATTATCTTCTGTCTCTATCCCCCGTTAGCCTCCTCACCACACCCGACACTTGCCTAACAGCAACCCCAACTTCCCCTCCGACATAAATCACGTAACGTAACGATGTCTGCTGATACACAAGATACCCGTAAAGTGATGAAACAAAAACCTATCGGCTCCTGACGTCACACTGCCATGTGCACATGACTGAATTACCCATAAGCTACGCCACACACACACACACACATATATATATATATATATATATATATATCATTTAGTCAAACATTACCTGTGTTATAAAATTCATACGTTAGCTTTAGATATGCGAGTGCATTAACCACACGTATCTTGAGGACACTGGTTCGTGACGCTAACACCACAGTCCCTGCAATTTCGTTTTCCCACGACACTGTCTACACGGGGAATACACGCTCAGGCAATGGCTTCGGAGGTCTTCTTCTACCCCACCAACAGCCCGGTGTGAGACCTTAGCTTACCTTACGTATACCTTACGATGGTTTTCAGAGGTCTTCCACCCCTCACAGACCGGTCTGGTAACAGGTGTAATTCTGACAACTGTTATTATTGTTGTGGTTATAAATGTTGTAATGATTATCCCTTCAGGTTAACACCACATCCTTGTTGGTGTAGTACAACCTGTGCGGTATCCGTCCTCGCCATTTTTAAATACCTCCACTAAACACAGTCCCTAGTGACTCCCGCCTTTTTCAGCAATGCACATCAAACAACGACGACCCCCAGGGAGATTTACATCTCTTCCGTTACTGCACTAATTGCATTTTCTAATTTCAAAGGTACTACTGTTTCATGTGTCCTCCACGCCTGCCGTGCTAATAGGGATGCTATCTTCGAGGTGCAGACTGGGAACAACGCCTCCAAAGACTTTCCAAGCGTCAGTCTTGATAACACCTCTCCCGTCAGCGCTCAATGACGTATATATTATTGTCTGCCGTCCACAATTGCTCAGACATCGAACGGGTAAAAGTCCGTGAGGACTGAAAAGGATCACAGCACATTTCCGAACTCTTCCCTGGTTTTCCCTATCTTGTTTTACAAGGTCCGTAAAACCCCCATACACTGTTGAATTCGTGAACCATACGTGCAGTAACATCACAACCGGTATGCATTGCATGCATTCTCCACAACCTGTATGTGTTGAAATGCTGTCAATCGTATGAAAAAGAGAAAACAGAAATACGAAGGATTTCACTTGTGCGAACGGGTAAATAAATGACTTGGAAGATATTCGCGTACGTAACAGCTGTTGTCATCCAACACGCGCGCTTCCAAAACGCGTCGCTTGTTCCCCGTTAACTCATACACAACACGCGTACGGTTATCAACCTTGTACGGAGGTAACGTTATGCGTCATTCGTAGGTAAGTGACACGTCCATTTTATGGTACGCTCACACAAGACACACTTCGTCACTTGTACGGAAACTGGCGCGACGGTACGGCCCTTGGGTTTGATGACGGTCTGGCCTCGTTACGCCATCAATACCCAAAGGTCGTGGGATCGTGACCAAGGGTACGTACGTCCCGTCGTGCTCGAGACACGCAAAGTCGCGTCTGAGGGAGTCGTACCGCCGTGCTCAAGAGGCGCAACGTCGTGTATGAGGGTCGTACCGCGGTGCTCAAGGGTCGTACCGTCTTGCTCAAGAGGTTAAAGTCGCGACCGTCACACCTACAGTCTCGCAAACTCGTACAGAACACGTGCGACATCCCGAGGTCATGGGGTCGGGTGCAGCACCGAGGATCCCACGCGATCGTGTCCGCTCCCCCCCCCCCTCCCCACCCCCGTTCATCCTAAAGACAACACTGATATCATTTAAGCTGGCTGATATCAACAGCTGTTATCGTGGGCACGATACCACTTTACATGGTAACTGACGGATAATTAGGGTGATAACGCCGAAAATACCTGTTTTCAATGCATCATCGTGTGTGTCCTGGGGGAGAATGGGGCGTGGGGGAGGAGATAGTATACGCTGATGCTCTGGAACCACACACCCACCATTACGTTCAGGTTTTGCAACGCACGTACCCTGCACTACGAACCCGTCGTAAACAATCGTTTTCGGATCACGACGACACACCAGCGTCTCCAACCCTTGGCGACCAGAGCACGCGTCTTTTGTTTACGTTCGAGGCGGGTGACGTCTTCAGCTTACGAATTCAAAATTCGGACACGAATAGTAGTACGTACGACCCTTGCGATTCATCATTCAAGGTCGTACCTACACACACACACACACACACACACATATATATATATATATATATATATATATATATATATATATATATATATA
>JAYMFT010251911.1:0-10893 GCA_038088735.1 Panulirus argus
ACAATATGGGAGTGTGTGAGGAACCAGTGGGGTATAAACCTCAATACAATATGGGAGTGTGTGAGGAACCAGTGGGGTATAAACCTGTATACAACATTGGAGTGTGCGAGGAACCAGTGGGGGATAAACCTCAATACAATATGGTAGAGTTTGAGAAACCATTGGGGGATAAATGGGGGATAAACCTCAATAGAGTATGGGAGTGTGTGAGGAACTAGTGCGGTATAAACATCAATACAATATGGGAGTGTGCGAGGAGCCAGTTGGGGATAAAACTAAATACAATATGGAAGTGTGTGAGGAAACCAGTGGGGTATAAATCTCAATACAATATGAGAGTGTTTGAGGAACCAGTCTGAATTAACCTCAATACAATATGGGAGTGTGTGACGAGACAGTGGTGTAAAAACCTCAATACAGTATCGTAGTGTGTGAGGAACCAGTGGGGCATAAACCTCAATGCAGTTTGGGAGTGTGTGAGGAACCAGTGGGGTAAATACCTCAATACAATATGGAAGAGTGTGTGGGTGCAGTGGGGGATAAACCTCAAAACAATATAGGAGTTTGTGACGAGCCAGTGGGGGTTAAACCTTAATACAATATGGGAGTGTGTGAGGAACCAGTGGGGAATAAACCTCAATACAATATGTTCGTGTGTGAAGAACCAGTGGGAGATAAACCTAAATACAATATGGGAAAGTGTGACGAACCAGTGGGGTTTAAACCTCAATGCAATATTTTAGTTTGTGAGGAACCATTGGGGGATAAACCTCTATACAATATAGGAGTCACATAGGTTCCAGTGGGGTATAAACCTTAGTGTGAGGAACCAGTTGGGGTTAAGCCTCAATACAATATAGGAGTCTCATAGGAACCACTGGGGTATGAACCTCAATACAATATGGGAGTGTGTGAGGAAACAATGGGGGATAAACCTCATTGCAATATGGGAATGTGTGAGGAACCAAAGGGGTATACACGTCAATACAATATGTGAGGAACCGGTGGGGTATAAACCTCAATTCAGTATATAAGTGTTTGAGGAATCAGTGAGGGATAAATCTCAGTACAATATGGGAGTGTGTGAGGAACCAGAGGAATATAAACCTCAAGACAATATGGGAGTGTGCGAGGAAGCAGTGGGGTATAAACCTCAATAAAATATGGGAGTGTGTGAGGCCCCGGTGGTGGATAAACCTCAATACACTATGGAAGCGTGTGACCCACTAGTGGGCGATAAATCTCAGTACAATATTGGAGTGTTTGAGAAACTAGTGGGGTAAAATTCTCATTACATTATGGGAGTGTTAGAGGAATCGGTGTTGGATAAACATCAATACAATATGGAAGTGTTCGAGGAAAGAGTAGGGGAAAAACCTATATACAATATGGGAGTATGTGAGGAAACAGTGGGGATTAACCTCAATACAATATGGGAATGTGTGAGGAACCATTGGGGGATAAACCTCAAAACAATATGGGAGTGTGTGAGGAACCAGTGGGGTATAAACCTCAATACAATAGGGGAGTGTGTGTGTGGAGTCAGTGGAGGAAAAACCTCAATACAATAATGGAGTGTGTGACGAGCCTGTGGGGTATAAACCTCAGTACAATATGGGAGTATTTGAGGAACCAGTAGGGGATAAACCTGAATATAAAATGGGAGAGTGTGAGAAACCACTGGGGGATAAACATCAATAAAATATGGGAGTTTGTGAGGAACGATTAGGGGATAGACCTCAATACAAATAGAGGAATGTGTGAGGAACCAATGGGAGACAAAACTCAATACAATATGGGAGTATATGAGTAACCAGTGGGTGATAAACCTCAATGGAATATGGGAGTGTGTGAGGAACCAGTAGGGGATAAACCTCAATACAATATGGGAGAATCTGAGAAACTAGTGGGGGATAAACATCAGTTCAATATGGGAGTGTGTAACGAACCCGTGGAGTATAAAGCTCAATACAGTATGGGATTGTGTGAGTAACCTGTGGAGGATAAACCTCAGTACAATATGGGAGTGTGTAAGGAACCAATGGGGGATAAACATTAATACAATATGGGAGTGTGTGAGAAACTAGTGGGGGATAAAGCTCAATACAATATGGGAATATGTGAGGAACCAGTGGGGGATAAACCTCAATACAGTATATGAGTGTGTTAGGAACCAATGGGATATGTCAGTACAATATGGGAGTGTGTGACGAACCAACCACTGGGGGATAAATCTCAATACAATAAGGTAGTGTGTGAGGAACCAGTGTGCTATAAACCTAAATACAATATAGGAGTGTGTGAGGAACCAATGGGGGATAAACCTCAATACGATATGGGAGTGTGTGAGGAACCAATGGGGGATGAACCTCAATACAATTTGGGAGTGTGTGAGGAAACAGTGGGGAGTAAACCTTATTACAATATGGGAGTGTGTGAGGAACCAGTGGGGATGAACCTCAATACAAAATAGGGATGCGTGAGGAACCAGAAGTGTATAAACCTCAACACAATGTGGGAGTGTGGGAGGAACGAGAGGGGTATAAAACTCAATACAATATGTGAGTTTTTGAGGAACCAGTGGGGGATAAACCTCAATATAATATAGGAGTGTGTGAGAAACAAGTGTAGGTTAAACCTCAATATAATATGGGAGTGTTTGAGGAACCAGTGTGGTATAAACATCAATACAATATGGGAGTGTGTGAGGAACCAGTGGGGGATAAACCTCAATACAATATGGCAGTGTGTGAGTAACCATTGTTGGATGAACCTCAATACAATATGGGATAGTGTGAGGATCCAATGGGGTATAAACCTCAATTTAATATAGGAGTGTGTGAGGAACCAGTTGGGGATAAACCTCAATACAATATCGGAGTGTGTGAGGAACCAGTGGGGAATATTCCTCATTACATTATGGGAGTGTTTGAGGAACCAGTGGGGTATAAACCTCAATACAATATGGGAGTGTGTGAGGAATCAGTGGGGGATAAACCTCAATATAATATGGGAATGTGTGAGGAACCATTGGGGGATAAACCTCATTACAATATGGGAGTGTGTGAGGAACTAGTGGTGTATAAACCTCAATACAATATTGGAGTGTTTGAGGAACCAATGGAGGATAAACCTCCATACAATATGGGAGTGTGTGAGGAGCCAGTGGCAGTATAAACCTCAATACAATATGGGAGTGTGTGAGGAACCAGTGGGGTATAAACCTCAAAAATATATGGGAGTGTGAGAGGAACCAGTGGGGGATAAACCTCAATACAATATGGGAGAGTGTGAGAAACCATTGGTGGATAAACCTCAATACAATATGGCAGTGTGTGAGTAACCATTGGGGTTTAAAACTCAATACAATATGGGAATGTGTGAGGAACCATTGGGGGATAAACCTTAAAACAATATGGGAGCGTGTGGGAAAAAAGTGGGGAATATATCTCAATACAATACGGGAGTGTGTGAGTAACCAGTTGGGTAGAAGCCTCAATATAATAGGGGAGTGTTTGATTTAAGAGTGGGGGATAAACCTCAATACTATATGGAAGTGTGTGAGATTCCAATGGGGTATAAACCTCAATACAATATGGGAGTGTGTGAAGAACCAGTGGGAGATAAACCTCAGTACAATATGGGAGTGTGTGAGGTCCCAGTGGGGTATAAACCTCAATACACTATGGAAGTGTGTGAGGAACCAGTGGGGTATAAACCTCAATACAATATGGGAGTGTGTGAGGAACCACAGGAGGATATACCTGAATACAATATGGGTGTGTGTGAGGAACCAGTGGGGGGAAACTTCAATACAATATGAGAGTGTGTGAAGAACCAGTGGGGATAAACCTCAATACAATATGGGAGTGTATGAGGAACCAGTGGGGGATAAACCTCAGTTCAGTGTGGCAGTGTGTGAGGTGCCAGTGGGGATTAAACCTCAGTACAATATGGGAGTGTGTGACGAACCTTTGGGGTATAAACCTCAATACAATATATGAGTGGCTGATGAACCAGTGGGAGATAAACCTAAGTACAATATGGGAGTGTGTGAGGAACGAAAGGAGTATAAACCTCAATACAATATGAAAGTGTGCGAGGAACTCGTGGGGTTTAAACCTCAATAATATGGGAGTGTGTGAGGAAACAGTGGGGGATAAACCTCAACACAATATGGGAGAGTGTGAGAAGCCAGTGGGGGATAAACCTCAATACAATATTGGAGAGTGATAGGAACCAGTGGGGTAAAAGCCACAATACAATATGGGAGTGTGAGAGGAACCAGTGATGGATAAACCTCAATGAAATATGGGAGTGTGTGAGGAAACAGTGGGGTATGAATCTCAATACAATATGGGAGTGTGTGAGGAACCAGTCTGGGATTAACCTCAATACAATATGGGAATGCTTGAGGAACAATTGGGGGATAAACCTAAAAGCAATATAGGAGTGTGTGAGGAACCAGTGGGTTATAAACATCAATACAATATGGGAGAGTGTGATGAACCAGTGGAGAATAAATCTCCATAAAATATGGCAGTGTGCTTGCAGGAAGTGGGGTATAAACCTCAATACAATATGGGAGTATGTGAGGAAGCAGTGGGGTATAAACCTCAATACAATATGGCAGTGTGTGAGGAACCCGTGGGAGAAACACCTCAAAACAATATGGGAGAGTGTGAAAAACCATTGGAGATAAACCTCAATACAACATGGGAGTGTGTGACTAACCAGTGGGGTATAAACCTCATTATAATATGGGAGCGTGTGAGGAACCAGTGGGGATAAACCTCAGTTCAGTATGGGTGTGTATGAGGAACCAATGGGGTATAAACCTCAATACAATATGGGAGTGTTTGAGGAACCATATGGGGAAAACCACAAAATAATATGGTATTGTGTGAGGAAAAAGTGGGGTATAAACTTATATACAAAATGAGAGTGTGTGAGGAACCAGTGGGGGATAAACCTCAATACAGTATTAAAATGTGTGAAGAACCAGTGGGGTATAAACCTCAATACAATATGGGAGTGTGTGAAGAAACAATGGGGGAGAAACCTCAATACAATATGGAAGTTGTTGAAGAACCAGTGGGGGATAAACCTCAATACAATATGGGATTGTGTGAGGAACCATTGGGGATAAACCTCAGTACAATATGGGAGCGTGTGAGAAACCAGTGGGGATAAATCCTAGTATAATATTTTAAAATGTGTGGAACCAGTGGGGTATAAATCTCAAATCAATATGGGAGTTTGTTAAGAATCAGTGGAGTATAAACCTGAATACAATATGGGAATGTGTGAGGAACCAGTGGGGGATAAACCTCAATACAATATTTGAGTGTCTGAGGATCCAATGGGGAATAAACCTCAATACAATATGGGAATGTGTGAGGAATCAGTGGGGGATAAACCTCAATACAATGTGGGAGTGTATGAGGAACTAGTGCGTTATAAACCTCAATACAATATGGGAGTGTGTGAGGAGCCATTGGGGGATAAGCCTTAATACAAATTGGGAGCGTGTGAGAAAAAGTAGGGGATAAATCTCAATAAAATATGAGAGTGTATGAGTAGCCATTGGGGTATAACGCTCAATATAATATGGGAGTGTGTGAGGAAACATTAGAGGATAAATCTCAGTATAATATAGGAGGATGTGAGGAACCAGTTTGGTATAAACCTCAATACAATATTGGAGTGTGTGAGGAACCAGTGGGGGATAAACCTCGATATAATATGGGAGTGTGTGAACAACCAGTGGGGGATACACCTAAATACAAAATGGGAGCGTGTGACGAATCAGTGGGGTATGAACCTCAAAAGAAGATGGGAGTATGTGAGGAACCAGTGGGGAAAAAACCTAAATGCAATATGGGAGTCTAATAGGAGCCAATGGGGTATAAACCTCAATACAATATGGGAGTGTGTGAGGAAACAGTGGGGGATAAACCTCATTGCAATACGGTAGTGTTTGAGGAACCAGTGGGGTATAAACTTCAATGCAATATTTGAGTGTGTGAGGAACCAGTGGGGGATAAACATCAATACAATATGGGAGTGTTTGAGGAACGATTAGGGGATTGACCTCAATACAAATATGGGAGTGTGTGAGGAACTAATGGGAGATAAAACTCAATACAATATGGGAGTATATGAGGAACCAGTGGGGGATAAAATTCAATGGAATATGGGAGTGTGTGAGGAACCAGAAGGAGATAAACCTCAATACAATATGGGAGAATCTGAGGGACCAGGGAGGGATAAACCTCATTTCAATATGGGAGTGTGTGACGAACCCGTGGAGTATAAAGCTCAATACAGTATGGGAGTGTGTGAGTAACCTGTGGGGGATAGACCTCAGTACAATATGGAAGTGTGTAAGGAACCAGTGGGGGATAAAGGTCAATACAATATAGGAATTTGTGAGGAACAAGTGGGGGATAAACCTCAATACAGTATATGAGTGTTCGAGGAACCAGTGGAGTATAAATGTCAATATAATATGGGAGTGTGTGACGAACCAACCACTGAGGGATAAACCTCAATACAATAAGGGAGTGTGTGAGGAACCAGTGTGGTAAAAACATAAATACAATATGGGAGTTTGTGAGGAACCAGTGGGTGATAAACCTCATTATAATATGGGAGTGTGTGAGGAACCAGTGGGAGATGAACCTCAATACAATTAGGGAATGTGTGAGGAAACTGTGGGGAATAAACCTTATTACAATATGGGAGTGTGTGAGGAACCAGTTGAGTATGAACCTCAATATAATATATGAGCGTGTGAGGAACCAGTGGGGGATAAACCTCAATACAATATGGGTGTGTATGAGGAACCAATGGGGTATAAACCTCAATACAATATGGGAGTGTGTGAGTAACCAGTGGGGTATAAACCTCATTACAATATGGGAATGTGTGAGGAACCAGTGGGGATAAACCTCAATATAATATGGGTGTGTATGAGGAACCAATGGGGTATAAAGCTCAATGCGATATGGGAGTGTGTGAGGAACCATAGGGGGAGACACCACAATATAATATGGTATTGTTTGAGGAAAAGTGGGGTATAAACCTATATACAATATGGGAGTGTTTGAGGAACCAGTGAGGGATAAACCTCAATGCAATTTGGAAGTGTGTGAGGAACCAGTGGGGAATAAACCTTAATACAATATGGGAGGGTGTTATTAACCAATGGGGAATAAACCTCAGTACAATATGGGAGTGTTTGACGAAACAGTGGGGATAGACCTCAATACAATATGGTATTGTGTGAGGAACCAGTGAGGGATAAACCTCAATACACTATGGGAGTGTGTGACGAAAGAGTAGGGGATAAACCGTAATTCAATATGGGAGTGTGTGAGGAACAAGTGGGGGATAAACATCAATACAATATGAGAGTTTGTGAGGAACCAATTGGGTAAAATCCTAAATAATATAAACAATACATTGAGGAATCATTGGGGGATAAACCTTAATAAAATTTGGGAGTGTGTGAGGAATCAGTGCAGTATAAACCTCAGTAGAATATGGGAGTGTGTGACGAACCCGTGGGGTATAAAGCTCAAAACAATATGGGAGTGTGTGAGTAACCAGTGGGGGATAAACTTCAAAACGATATGGGAGTGTGTAAGGAACCAATGGGGGATAAACCTTAGTAAAATATTGGAGTGTGTGAGGAACCAGTTGGGGATAAAACTCAATACAATATGGGAATGCTTGATTAACCAGTGGGGGATAAACCTCCGTACAGTATTGGAGTGTGTGAGGAACCAGTGGGGTATAAAGCTCAGTACAATATGGGAGTGTTTGACGAACCACTGGGGGATACAAGTCAGTAATATAAGGGAGTGTGTGAGGAAGCAGTAGGGTATAAACCTAAATACAATATGGGAGTGTGTGAGGAACCAGAGGGGGATAAACCACAATACAATATGGGACTCTTTGAGGAACCAGTAGGGGACAAATCTCGATACAATATGGGAGTGTTTGAGCAACCAGTTTCGTATAAACCTCAATACAGTATGGGAGTGTGTAAGGAACCAATGGGAGATAAACCTCAATACAATACGGTAGCTTGTGAGAAATTAGTGGAGGATAAACCTCAATACAGTATGGGAGTGTATGAGGAACCAGTGGGATATAAACCTCAATACACTATGATAGTGTGTGAGACACCAGTAGGGGATAAACCTCAATATATTATGAGATTGTGTAAGGAACCAATGGGGTATAAACTTCAATACAATATGGGAGTGTGTAAGGAGCCAGTGGGAGAAAATTCTCAGTACAATATTGGAGTGTGTGAGGAACCAGTTGGGTATAAACCTCAATACACTATGGGATTGTGTGAGGAACTAGTGGGGGATAAACCTTAATGCAATATGGGAGTGTGTGAGGAACCAATGGGGTATAGACCTCAATACAATATGGGAGTGTATCAAGAACCAGTGGGGGATAAACCTCAATACAATATGGGAGTGTGTGAGAAACCAATGGAGTATAAACTTCAATACATTATGGGAGTGTGCGAGGAACCAGTGAGGTATAAACCTCAATATAATATGGGAGCGTGTGAGAAACCAGTGGGGGATAAACCTGAATACAATATGGGAGTGTGTGAGGAAACAGTGGGGATAAGCATTAATACAATATAGGAGTATGTGAAGAACCAGTGGGGTACAAACTTCAATACCATATGGGAGTGCGTAAAGAAACGGTGGGGGATTAACCTAAATACAATATGGAAGTGTGTGACGACCCAGTGGGGTATAAACCACAATACAATATGAGAGTGTGTGAGGAACCAGTAGGGGATAAACCTCAATACAATATGAGAGTGTGTGAGGAACCAGTGGGGTATAAACCTCAATACAATATGGAAGTGCGTGAGGAAACAGTGGGGATAAACCTCAATATGATATGGGAGTGTGTGAGGAACCAGCTGAGGATGAGCCTCAAAACAATACAGGAGTGTGTAAGGAACCAGTGAGTGATAAACCTCAATAAAATATGGGAGTGTGTGAAGATCCAATGGGGGTAAAAGCCTCAATACAATATGGGAGTGCGTGAGGAACCACTGGGGTATAAACCTCATTAAAATATAAGAGTGTGTGATGAACCAGAGGGGGATACACCTCAAGACAATATGGGAGTGTGTGAGGAACCACTGGGGGATAAACCCCAATACAATATGGGAGTGTGTGAGGAACCAGTGGGGGATAAACGTCAATACAATATGGGAGTGTGTGAGGAACCAGCTGAGGATAAACCTCAAAACAATGCGGGAGTGTGTGAGGAACCAGTGAGTGATAAACCTCAATGAAATATGGGAGTGTGTGAAGATCCAATGGGGGATAAACCTCAATTCAATATGGGAGTGTGTGAGGAACCAGTGTGGAATAAACCTCATTACAATATGGGAGTGTGTGAGGAACCAGTGACGTATAAACCTCAATACAATATGGGAGTGTGTGAGGAACCAGTGGGGGATAAACCTCAATACAATATGGGAATGTGTGAGGAACCATTGGGGGATAAACCTCAATACAATATGGGAGTGTGTGAGGAACTAGTGGTGTATAAACTTCAATACAATATTGGAGTGTGTGAGGATCCAGTGGGGGATAAACCTCAATACAATATGGGAGTGTTTCAGGAACCAGTGGAGTATAAACCTCAATACAATATGGGAGTATAAACCTCAATATGTGGGGTATAAACCTCAATGAAATATAGGAGTGTGTGAGGAAATTACTGGGGGATACACCTCAATGCAATATGGGATTATGTGAGGAAACCGTGGGGGATAAACCTCAATACAGTATGGAAGTGTGTGAGGAAGCAGTGGGGGAAAAAACTTAATACAATATGGGAGTGTGTGTGAGGAATCAGTGGGGGATAAACCTCAATAAAATATATGAGTATGTGAGGAACAATTTGGGGATAAACCTCAATACAATATTGTAGTGTGTGAGATGCCAGTGGGGTATAAACCTCAATTCAATATGGGTGTGTGTTAGGAACAAGTGGGGTATAAACCTCAATACAATATGGTAGTGTGTGTGGAACCAGAGGGGGAAAAGCCTCAAAACATAATTGGAGTGTGTGAGGAACCACTGGACTATAAACCTCAATACAATATGGGAGTGGGTGAGGAACTATTGGGGGATAAACCTCAATACAATTTGGGAACGTGTGAAGAATCAGTGGGGGATAAACCTCAATACAATATGGGAGTGTATGAGGAACCAGTGGGGGATAAACCTGATTACCATATGGAAGTGTGTGAGAAACCAGTGGAGTATAAACCTCAATACAATATGGGAGTGTGCAAGAAACCAGTGGGGATAAACCTCTATATAATATGGGAGTGTGTGAAGAACCAGAGGGGGATAAACCTAAATTCAATATAGGAGTATGTGACGAGCCAGTGGGGTATAAACCTCAATATAATATGGAAGTGTGTGAGGAACCAGTAGGGGATAAACCTCAGTACAATATGGGAGTGTGTGAGAGAATCAGTTGGGTATAAACCTATATACAATATGGAAGTGTGTGATGACTCAGTGGGGGATAAACATCATTGCAATATGGGAGTGTGTGGGGGAGCAGTAGGGTATAAACCTCAATACAGTATGGGATTGTGTTAGTAACCAATAGGGGATAAACATCAGTACCATATGGGAGTGTGTGAGGAACCAGTGGGGGATTAACCTCAATACAATATGGGAGTGTGTGAGGAACCAGTGTGGAATAAACCTCATTACAATATGGGAGTGTGTGAGGAACCAGTGACGTATAAACCTCAATACAATATGGGAGTGTGTGAGGAACCAGTGGGGGATAAACCTCAATACAATATGGGAATGTGTG